>APFE030581938.1:0-63732 GCA_000404065.3 Pinus taeda
CTCAGTGGTGCCGAGTTAGGACAGGAATTTTGGGCAGAGGCGGTGGATACTGCATGTTACCTGGTCAACAGGTCACCTTCATCAGCGTTGGAGGATAAGACTCACAAGAAGTATGGACTGGTAAGAAACCCTCTCTTTCACATCTGAGGGTATTTGGATGTGATGCATCTGTACATGTTCCAAAGGAGAAACAAACCAAGTTGGATAGTAAATCTGAAAGTGCATCTTTATTGGGTATAAGGATGGTTTAAAGGGTTATAAGCTTTGGAACCCAGTAACAAGGAAGGTTGTGTACAGTCGAGATGTGGTGTTCAGAGAGGTGAAAGATGTTATTAATCATGAAGTCCAACCAAAGGAACCTGTGAAGATAGAGTTTGAACTAAAGGAGGAAGAATCAGACTCTGTAGCAGAGGAGGAATCAGAAGATGAAGAGCCACAAACTCCGGCTGTGAGAAGATCATCTCGAGAAAGAAGGCAGCCAGAAAGGTATAGTCCATCTGCTTTCTGTTCAACTTTGCTTTGTCTGTTATTGATGATGATCCCAGAACTGTGAAGGAAGCAGTGGATTCAGAGGATGGAAAACTCTGGAAAGAGGCCATGGTTGATGAAATGGCATCTTGCACAAAAATGAGGCTTGGGATCTGGTGGAGTTGCCGGCTGGAAGGAAACCCATTGGCAGCAAATGGGTTTCAAGAAGAAGACAAATGCAGAAGGGAAGGTGGAGAAATACAAAGCTCGGTTGGTAGCAAAAGGTTATTCCCAGGTGCCGGGAATTGATTTTGGTGATATTTTTTCTCCTGTTGCCAAGGTAACTTCTATTAGATTACTTTTATCTGTTGCTGCTGCTTTTGATTTTGAGATAGAACAATGGTGTGAAGACATCATTTTCTTCATGGCGGGATTTGGAAGAGAAACTACATGAAAGCAACCTGAAGCTTTGCGGTGAATGGTAAGAAAGAACGGTATGCAAGTTAAAGAAGTCTTTGTATGGGTTAAAACAGTCACCAAGGATGTGGTATCAGAAATTTGATACATTTATACGAGGACTTGCTTCACCAGAAGCAAAGCAGATCACTGTGTGTATTTTAAATTAATTGGTGACCGTGTTATTTATCTGGTCTTGTATGTGGATGATATGTTGCTGGTTGGTAATGACAAAGAAATTATCCAGGATTTGAAGACCCAATTGTCCTCCAAATTCGACATGAAAGATCTCGGTGCTGCAAACTATATTTTGAGCATGGAAATTAAAAGAGATCGGGCAAAGAGGAAGCTCTGGTTAAATCAGAGGAAGTATGTCGAGGCAATATTGCAGAGGTTTATTATGCAGGATAGTAAACCGGTGAAGGTTCCTATTCCTGTAGGTGTGAGGTTATCTGCTGAATAGTGTCCCAAGACACAAGAAGAGGAAGAGGACATGTCCCGTGTTCCATATGCAAGTGCAGTCGGTAGCTTGATGTATGCCATGGTCTGTACTAGACTAGACATTGCACATGCAGTGGGAGTATTGAGCAGGTTTATGTCAAACCAGGGAAGGAGCACTGGACAGCAGTGAAGCGGGTTTTCAGGTATTTGCGTTGCACTAGTGATTATGGTTTGTGGTACCAAGGAAGACCAGGATTGGGCAGAGTGTTGGATATCCGTGGGTTTGTTGATGCAGACTGGGCTGGAGATCTGGATCAGAGAAGATCTACAAGTGGGTATGTGTTTAACCTATTTGGAGGTGCAGTCAGTTGGATGAGTAAGAAACTATCTGTAGTGGCACTATCAACTACAGAGGCAGAATACATGGCAGCCACTCATGCAAGCAAGGAAGCAGTTTGGTTGCAGAGATTGTGTTCAAGTATGGGGTTAGTACAGGAAGCTATAAGGATAGACTGTGACACCAAAGTGCAATTTTTTCTTGGCAAAGAACCCTGCTTATCATTCAAAGACAAAGCACATTGATGTTCAGTATCACTTTGTGAGGGATAATGATAGAAGACAAAAAGGTGTTGCTGGTAAAGGTGGACACTTTGAAGAATACTGCAGATGCATTGACAAAATCTGTGAGCTCTGGGAAGTTCTCTTGGTGTAGAGAAACAATGGGCGTTTCAGGGCTGGAAGAAAAATGACTAAGCTCTCTTGTGGTCCCCTGTGGAAAGAAAACAACAAGTGGGAGATTGTTGGGTTGTGTTATATTCTTTCCACATAGTTAACAGGGGGTTTGAGGGGTACCGGTAACCCCACTTTATGGGGTCCGGGGCAGCGCCCCGAAAAATTTTTTTTTGGACCCTATATTAGGTTGGGCGAACCTACCTATGGTTTTTCGGTCCATAGATTTGGATGCGATGGTTTTCGGTCCATGGTATTGGATGCTTCGGCATGTATAAATATGTATTGTAACATTGAAAGGAATATAATGAAAAATAAAGCTGGTAGTCTCGGTTTTGAGATCCAGTGGTAAATCTCTGTGTATATGTGTTTTATGGGTTATGCTCTCGCATTTTTATTTTTTTTGTGATTTAGAATTCGTATGCAGGTAATTTCTGTACGGGGTTAAAACCTACAAGTGACACATGCCATAGCAAAAATAACATGAAAATTCCTCTTCTTAAAGTGAAAAAAAGAAAAAACAATAGCCATGAATGTAAAAGTGACACTTGTGAAATTGGAAGTGTGAAAAAAGGACAGTTGAGAAAGCTCTTCATAATAAAAGTACAAACACAAATGATGTAAGGGAGGTTGTCGATAAATATGTGCACTAACTATCGTCATGAGTTGGATATTGCATAGGAACTATCTTGATGGAAAATTCTATTCTTGTTCAAGTTGGCATAAACGAAGTTTTCTCATGAACTTATCAAAGATTGTGCATGTGAGTGCAAGTGACTTGAAAATTTAAAACAGGGAAGAAGACTTAAATTCTTTTCAAAACATCAAATTACTATGGAGTAATCATAAGATGATAGATCATAAGATCCTTGGTAGGCCCCAAAATTCAAGTGTGAGCAAAATTTTGGAGGGTGTTGATTGCAGCAACAACACATATGCAAAAGCCAACAAAGTCAGGGACTTCCATGTACCACCTAACCATAGATTGAGTTGAACCAAATATTTCTTTCAACCATTCACCCCCATGCATATTCCAAGCATGAATGTGGGAACTCAAGACATAAACAACTAGGGCTTCCTAGAGATTAAACCACATCCACCCTCAAGCTCCCACGATCTTGCAAAAATCAGTCAAGAGATTGCATAAGAAAACCAAAACATAAAAAGACATGGATTCTCAGAGATTAAAGCACCTCCATCCTCAGGTTACCATGATCCCTCCAAAACTAGTCTAGAGATCACTAAGCCCAAAACAATCGTGGATGCCTTAGAATATTTTCACCATGACCTTGAATGTCTCCACCCACTTGTCTATGGCTTCCCAGAGATTAAACCACCTCCACCCCAAACCCTCGGGAATTTTCTTGATACCACCAAAAATGGCAAGGCGAGTTTGAAAACACTATCACTCCCAACAAAACCCATGCCAGTGATATCAAGAGAACCAAATACAAAAATGCATGTACCATGCATGCACAAACCATCCAGGAAATCACACATGAAAATTATCCCTCCAAATCGTCTTGTTGAAGCTACTTGATCCAACCTTACTTGCTTGCCCCTTGTTATCCTTGTCCTTCCTTTGTCTTCCTTTGATTCCTTGCTTTCTTCGTCCTCTTGGCGCTCTTCTCCCTATGAAACTAACTCCAAAGCCAAACTGAAAAAAGGCTGTGAACTGATCCTTAGAAGCCTTTTTATTATTGAGGCCTCTATTTTCTTCATTTTCCTCTATTTTTCCTTCAATTTTATTCTCATGCAAACCTGTGAAATTTCATCTCCCTTCCCTCCTATTTTCCATTATTTTCATAAATAAAATGCCAATTAATGCCTCTTTACCTTTTCCAATGCCATTGCGAATTTTCTTCGCCATAATAAACCGAAATGAACATGCACTAAGATGTTTTTCCCAACATTCATCTTGGAATATGTGTCCCATGACCTTGATCTTATTTTTCCTTTATTATCTTTATTACTTTAACTTTAACCCAGGGCTGTTACAACCTCCTAGCTACATCAACATTCAATAGATATGATTTTGAGCTAGTAACTTCAACCCTATATTGTATTACCTTCATAGAAATTTTTTTCAAACAATTGATGCCATAGGGTCTTTATGTGTTCTCCAATACCTTATCACATTTATTCATAAAGAGGTTTTAAAATTGTGAAAAAATCAAGTCAATATATTGTTTCATATTATGGGGGGGAGGGGAGGGGAGATATTTGTTAATTAAACCAAGTTTGTATGTATTGGGGGGCGGGGAAACTTTTTTTAGAAAGTATAAATTGATAGTGAACAAATATCTTCAACCCTTCCTAAGATCAACCAAATCCATCATATGGAAAATGAAAGTGAGAACTAGAATCCCTATGATGTAAACCTTAGAAGTTGTCATAACCCCTTTTTAGTCTATATTTATATGTGTAAGATTTATCTTTAATTTTATATGGTTTAATTTAATGTAGGTCTATGTATTCTTAAAATCCAATAGCTTGAGTCATATTTAAGGTCATATGTGTTCACTAGTTTAAGGGCTTTGTAACAAGCCTTATTTTTTTTACTATTTGGGGATCTTTTTGAGTGGATGATTTTAGATGGGAAAATGAGATATTTGGAATTCTTACAATGATGGGGAAGCTAACATCAACACACAACATATGTGATCCATTTATATAGCCTCATGGCATCATGTATACTTTCCTTTTTTAGGGCTTAGTGAGAGGATTATGACTACCTCTATGTTATTGAGCTTAGACAACCAATTAGGTCTTGTGTTTTAAAAGATTGGTCTAATTCCTTTAATGAAAATAATCTCCTTATGGTATGTCTAACCTTAAGCATACTACATTAAAATACATAATATAATGATATAGTAGAAGGAAAAAATAAACCATCTCTATATGGAAGATAGTAAGAATTCCCTTAGTACAGATTGAGCCTTAGAATCACAATCTCTTGTATCTCACCTAGTAAGAGTGCCTTGTAGTCTAAATGATAAGAAAATAAGAATGTATTATGGGTTAGATCACTTTTATAAATATTATTACAAGAAAAAAATTGATAATTATATATATGGCGTGAAGAGTTATTACTCAGGGAAAATAATCTTTCTAGGTATATAAATACATATCCATATACATAAACCACTTCGTTAGTGAATGCATGTTACGTACCTATACTACTAGTGTAACCCCTTATTTTTATTAGTGAAACCCCCTTATTATATTTTTATGCCCATGTAGTTCCCATATTGTTATTATTGTGCCCCATAGAAGTCCACTATTGTTATTGTTGTGCCCTTACATTATTATTGTTATGTAGGCTCTAATTATATTATGACCCCTTAGACTCCTATATATAGAAAGGAGATCTTGTCATTTGTATCATCCAATAATTATTCATTTGTGTAATGTAAAGGAGGTTTCCCCCTCGAAGAGGTTGATTTTGTAGTCGTTGATCTATCTTTTCTATCTTTTTGCGAGCTAGTTTCATAACATTTGGTATCAGAGCTTTGGATTCTAGGGTTTCGCTGCTCCAAACAAGTCATCGTGGCATTTTCACTATAACATTTTCTCTACAAAGTTTTAGAAGATAAAAAAAAAAATCCATTTGAGCCAAAATCGTTCTGAACCTCAGATCCAAATTTCATATCTTGTCTCGCTATATTTTTGCACATATGATCTGAGTAATTTAGGGTTTTTGCAAGCTCCAGAATTCCATCTCAAACAGATCATCGTGAAATTGTCTCTATAAATTTTTTTCTATGAAGGTTTAGAATCTGAAACTAAAACCCATTTGATCGGAAATCTTGATGAAGCTCGGGCCCAAATTTCAGATCTTGTTTCCGTATATTTTTGTATATATGGGCCAAGACATTTAGGGTTTTTGCAGGCTCCCAAAGTACATCCCAAACAAGTGACCTGGGGAAAATCATCATAACTATCTCTCTGAGCATCAGATTGAAATTTCGTCAGACATATTAGAAAGAGGACGGATTGTAGCTTTTGGTGTATCATTTTCAGATACAAAGATTGAAACAGTGACACATGGTAGGTCGTACAAGTGCACTCTACTCAACAAGCCTATAATCAGGTCAGCGTAGGAGATTTGGGATAACCCTTTGTTGAAGAATCCAATATTGATTATAAGAGTGAGGTTAGAAATAGGAATCAGAGGGCTACCATAGGCCAAAATCGTAAAACTTAAAGATCTAAAATTATAAAGTTACAATCATTTAAATATCGAGCTCCTAAACACAAGAAAAATAATGACTCGAATCAAGAAAATAGAAACACCTAGTAAGCAAAATTGGATGGATGATTTGAAGAATGCGATCAAAGCTAAGATAAATAGTTTTATATGTGCCATGGAAGCTAATATCAATGGTGTGGAAATAGATTTGAAGAAAGGCATGGAATATTTGAAGAAAGACTTGGAAGGTTTGAAGGAAGGTGGGACAAAGCTATTACAAGAAAGGCCTCCTAATGACGAAAAGGTAGTAGAGGAAACTCGTGACGAGAAAAAGAAATTTTAATCATGATTTCATAGAATCTAACATTGGATTGAAGACCCACCATATTCCGAATATCAATATGAGGAATTTTGGTGACAAGGATCCCATAACATGGATACTACAAATGGAGAAATATTTTGATCTACATGATGTGCAATTGTTACAAAAGGTACATATTGCATCTTTATATTTAGAACCAAATCAATTTTGATGGCATAAAGGGTTTTTTTCTCATAAACCACTTTTCACTTCGTCAATTTTCATGGAGGAAATGATAGCACATTATGAGGATACAAAGCGAAACACCTTCTTTATCCAATTGATAAATATAAAACAAAAGGGTTTAATGGCAGAGCACATTGAGGAATTCCAAAATTGAATATAAGGGTAAATGATATTCTAGAGAAGTAAGGATTGGCGTCTTCATAGGGACTTTAAAGGATAACATTCAACATGAGGCTCGTCTTTGTGCACCTGATTCATTAGAGAAGGCATTGAGGTTGGAAAGAAAAATTGAAAGCAAAATTATGGCAACAAGAAATCCTACCACTCACAATTATAAAGATGGAAGTGTTGTTGCCCCTAGCCTTCCACAACCTACAAGGTTGACACCATAACAATTGGAATAAAAAGGATGAAATGACCTTTGTTATAGTTGTGATAGAAAATACACTAAAGGTCATAAGTGTGCTGAGAAGAAATTTTTTTACATTGATTGTGAAGAGGAGGAAGAAAAGGATCAAGAAACGTCAAAAGAAGAGGATACACACTAGGAACCAACACCAAAGAAAGAAGAAATGAATCTGACCTTATCTTGTAATGCATTGCAGGAATTACCACTCCTAAAACTCTCAATATAGAAGGACATATCAAGAAGAAAAAAGTTAACCTCACTTTCGCGCATAATCGAATGAAACAATAGGCAGATCAACATTGTAGCAAAAGAAGTTTTGATATAGGCAAATGGGTATTTTTACAAGCACAACCATACAAATAAATGTACCTCTAGAAAGCTAAGAAGGATAATAAATTATCATCAAAGTACTATGGTCCTTACAAGGTGCTGCAAAATATTGGTACTGTGGCATACAAATTGGAGGTTCATGCATCTTCCCAAGTGCCCCCAATTTTCCATGTTTCATGCTTAAAGAAGGTTATACATGAAAAGATCCCAATTCAAACAATATTGTCGAAACTTGATGAGGAAGGAAAAACAACATTGGAACCTGAAGCAGTCACGAAAACAAGAACCCGACAGCTGCGAAATCGATCAATTTCAGATTTTCGCATCAAGTGGAAGAACTTACCCGCCGAATATTCCACATGGGAGGACGAGAATTTAATACATAAGCATCTAGAAGTACTTAAGCATTGAGGGAAACACTTTTTGAAGGAGAGGGGCATGTTACGTCCCTATACTACTAGTGTAACCCCTTATTTTTATTATTGCACCCCCTTTATTATATTGTTTTGCCCATGTAGTCCCCATATTGTTATTATTCTGCCCCATAGAAGTCCACTATTGTTATTGTTGTGCCCTTACATTATTATTGTTATGTTGGCTCTGATTATAGTATGAACCCTTAGACTCCTATATATAGAAAGGAGGTATTGTCATTTATATCATCCAATAATTGTTCATTTGTGTTATGTAAAGGAGGTTTCCCCCTCAAAGACGTTGATTTTGAAGTCATTAATCTAAATTTTCGATCTTTTTGTGAGTTGGTTTCATAACAATTCATGACCATTCATTAGAGTGAAGAGGGGTGAGAGTAGTATAACACCAAGCCATTTAATGCAAGGCTATCTTATTATAATGACATATCTATAAATGTTAGTGCACTTGTTTTCATTTTGTGTTATTTTTTGTGATTTGGGGGATTATAAGAGTTTTTCCATGTTTATGTACTAGGGATATAAATAAAAAGGGGTATTAAAAATGAAACAACAAAATTGATTCCTAAATATCTAGTTGAAATAACGGGTTTTAAATTAGGTACATCTATTGGGAGTAGGGTTCAACAAAAATAAATTGGAGAGTAATTTTAAATATGTAATGAAATTATAAATATTCTTTAATATCTAATGCTCAAACAGACTATGTTATAAATTCACTAAATGAAGTCACCAAATTTAATGCAATCCCTCTTGGGTTTCTTAGTTGAGCTACCACTAGAGAAAAGTCTTCCCTTTGAACTCTCTTTGTGTTCTTCCCCTATTTTGTGTCTTAATGCATCATTTCCACTCTCCCGCTTTGTGCCTCATGCCTTTTTCTTCCCACCTCCATTACCACCATTGTAATTGTATGTTCATGGTGTGGTCATGCATCCTACTCATGTCTAGTATTTGGCTAGTTGTTCTTCCTTTCATTATGTGTGGTCATGGGGGTTTTGTCATGTTAGCTTCCCATGCCACTCCCTTCTGGCATTGTCCTCTCCTTCATTTATTTTTTCTCCCTTTTGTTTGTGTACTTTTCTAAAGGAGTATGAGCTTGTCATCTCACTTCATAATTGTGTAGTAAACACAATTTCAATAACCACCAGTCAGCCCATGACTAGTATTAATAATTGCATCCTCTAACTTCCCAAGCAACCTATGCCTAATCTCTAAAAATGTATCCCAATATCTCAACTAATTAATTACAGCAATTATGATTATATTATTTACAATAGGGGATTAGCCCAATGAGGATGTCACATTTTCTTAGGAGATGACTTGGCAACTAGAATCATAGGAAAAGGAAAATTCAAGTTTACGCTCATGGAAGAAAGGACTAGAACACTCCCTAGTGTTTTGCACATCCCATGATTAGCTAGAAATTTGATTTATGTAAGCAAGATGAGTGATGCAAGTGTAAGAATAATGTTTGAAAATAATACCTGCAGGATGGTTCAAGGAGAAATGGTATTGTTGAGAGGATTTCATATTGGAACTTTGTATAAGCTATTGGTTAGAGAACTATTAGTGATGGTTGCGATAGTTTCATTATTCCTAAGAGTGGGACAAAAGAAGGAAATACTTCTGCAACTTTTGGAGAAAGGACTAAGCTATGGCATCAAACACTATAACATATCGAAAAGAATAGCATTCAGTTACTACACATTAATGGAATGGTAGAAGGTATGTCCAATTCCTCTTTGGCTTTTTATTTTATTGTTGGGTGTGGAGCTTGATTATCTTCCTAATTGTTTAGAGGTTTTTGTTTCATCCACATTAGATCGCTATTCCTAATAGGGTGGAAATGTTGCTCGTTTAATTATCTCCATGGGGCTCCAGGGCGCGACGATGATTTTATGAGCTCCCCCCCCAGGAGGGGGTTCGAGGGTAGTGCCCCTGAAATTAAAAATATATGAAAAATTGCCTTGTAAAATATTGTAATTTTGTAGTCCATATGGATCGTTCATTAGGAGGATGATCGAAGAATAAAATTTATGTTAATTTAGGTTTTTTTCCCTAGAAGGAAACCCTCGGTTTATCTGCAGGAATTGTATTGCGACTGTGTATGATTATTATGAGTGAGAAAGAGAGAGGAGATGGTGTGAGAGTGAAGAGGAAATTACAACAGATCTGTTATAGTTTGTATCTCTTCATTTCGCTGGATAATATAAAAGGAAGGATTGGTTGTTTCTTCGTGGATGTAGCCCGAATTGGGTGAACCACATATATCTGTGCCTCTCTTGTTTTATGCATTTCTGTGTTTATGTTTCCACAATATTTTTTGTGTTTCATTAATCTGTTAATTAATTTCTAACAGCGAGTATTAGAGGAGAAGGTGTATTTGGATTATAAACTCGCAAGAGATAAGGGTTCTTAGTTTGAGTGGGAGTAATTGTAGAAGATGGTAGGTTTAGGGTCAAAAAATTTAATGGAAAAAAATACCATCTATGGAAGATGCAGATGGAATAGTATCTATATCAAAAATATATGTACCTACCATTGAGTAGAAAATCAAAGAAGTTAACGAGTATGAAAAACGTAGAATAAGAGATTCTCAACAAAAAGGCACTAGGAACAATACAACTGTGTCTGGTAGTGTCGGTGGCATTCAAAATTTCAAAGGAAACGACAACATAAGGTTTAATGATGGCATTTTCCAAACTATATGAAAAACCCTCAACCTCAAATAAGGTTTCTCTTATGAAGTGTCTATTTAATATGAAGATGTCAAAATGTGGATCTGTTGTTGATCATTTAAATGAATTTAACATGGTTACCATCAGGTAAGTTCTGTAGGGGTAAATTTTGATGATGAAGTTAGGGTTGTTCATTGCTAGAAAGCTGAAATGGCTTAGTTATGGATATTAGTAACTCTATCTCTAGATCTAGTACTTTAAAGTTTGATGATGTTTTTGGTGCCATCCTTAGAGAGGAAATGTGATGGAAAAGCTCCAGTGGGACATCAAGAAATGCTTTGACTACAGAGACTAGGGGAAGAAAAATGGAAAGATGAAGAAGTTTAGGAAATTGAATAAGTCAAAAAGGCAGATCCAAATCCATATCAAAGATAGCGTGATGATAATGCAAGAAGAAAGGACACCTAAAAAAAGACTACAAATCTTGGAAGGGAAAAGAAGGAGATGTACAACAAGAGAATAATCATGAAGAAAATATGATAGGTGATGCGCTAAAAGATGCTTTAATTCTTTCATTATATAAAATCATTGATGCCTAGCTGGTATATTCAGAGGCCTCATTCTATGCCATGCCTGATAGGAAACATTTTGATGACTATGTTCAAGGAAATTTTGGACAGATTCATCTAGGTGATGATAAACCCTGTAAAATCATTGGAATGGGTAAGGTTTTTATAAAGAAACAAAATGGAAACCAATTGCTACTAAAGGAGGTGAGGAATGTTCCATATCTGAAGAAAAATCTAATTTCAACAAGGTAGTTAGGTGGTTAAGGTTGTGTAGCTACATTCACAGACAAAACCTGGTAGGTCACTAAATGATCCCTAGTAATAACAAAAGGATAAAAGGTTGGTGTGTTGTATTTATGAAATGATATTTGTAATTATGTTAATGATTTAAACTCCACAGGAGAATATATGACATTGTGGCATCATAGACTTAGGAACATAAGTGTGAAAGGGATGTTGATTCTTCACTCAAGAAATTTGTTGCTAGATTTGAAGCATGTTGATTTGGATTTCTCTGAAAATTGTGTTTATAGAAAATAAAAGAGAGTTAGATTTATCAGAGTTGGGAAGGAAAAAATAGTGAAAAGTTACATCTTGTGCATAAAAATGTATGGAGAACTTCTCAAGTATCATCTATCAGTGGCTCTCGATATTATGTTACTTTTATTAATGATGCAACTAGGAAAGCCTGGATCTATTGTATTCAAAATAAATCTGATGTATTTGATACTTTTAAGAAATGGAAAGCTTTGGTTGAGAATGAGACAGGAAAGAATTTTGAAGTGTCCCATATCAAACAATGGAGGTGAATACTGCAACAAAGAGTTTCATAACTATTTTTAAGAGCATGGAATTCATAGAGAGAAGACAATTCTAGAAACACCACAGGAAAATGGTGTGTCAGAAAGGATGAACATGATAATCATGGAGCATGCAATGTGCATGATATTACATGCATGATTTCCCTTACAATTTTGGGTAGATGCTATAGATACTCTTGTTTATCTAATAAATAGAGGGCCTCCAATTTCCTTGGATGGTGGTATTCCTGAGGAGGCATGGAAAGGTAAAAACATAAACTACTCATCTTCAAAGACTTTGGTTGTGAAGCCTTTGCCCACATTAATAAAGAAAATAGAACAAATATTGAGGAAAAATCAAAGAAATGTACCTTTATTGGATATGGTATTAATGATTTTGGTTATCTCTTATGTGATTATGAAAATCACAAAATCATTAGGAGAAAAGATGTCATATTCAATAAAAAGGCCTTGTATAAGGATCAGATGTAGGGAAAGAAACAAGAAAAGGAAAACAAAGAATACATAGTGCTTGATGATATCACAGAAAAAGTAAAGGTTCCTGAATATCATAATGATTTGTTGTATCGACTACAAAAACCCTCCAAAATTTTGCCTTAGCTTCGTTTTAGAGCCTCCCTACCAACCATCCTCAGCAACATGTCTTGCACTGCCAAGAATATAGGCTTCAACTGTTTCTCAGTGTCTTGTCAGTCTGTGCATGTTAGTTTTCTTCACTCCCCTTGCAAGCTATCTTTCCAGACTTAGAACATGTGCTAGCCAAGCAGATCCCCCAAAAAAGTTCACAATTCTAGAGGGGAACCAACCTTCACTCTAGAAATTGTGCAAATCAACTGCCCATCCTGTTGAGCTCAAGAATTGTGCAAATCAGTCTATCAGGCTTCCCTAAAAAAATTACACAATTATAGAGGGGAACCAACCTTCCCTCCAAAAATTACGCAAATCCGCTAGGCAGAATGCTAGGCTCTAGAATTGCGCAGATCATTCAGGCAACCTTCCTTCAGAAAACTGTGCAATCTGACCCAGCAATGTTGTTCAGCCTAGAAACTGCATAATTTTGGGAGGCAGTCACCTGCTGACCCCAACAATTGCATAATCCCTCTTGGACAACTAACCCAACTCATCCTAAGAACTACGAAAATTTTCATCCCAGGTTCATAGACCAATGGATGTGCCTTCAAGTTGACCGTTCCCTTTGGGACCGAGAAAAACGTATTTGCATGCATGGATTGTTTTCCCAAGGAAGCATGCAAAAGGAATCCCTAGATCTATGGATCTATTTTTAGCAGCTAGATGTTACATGCAAAGCTCATTTTAGAAACCTCTCGCCAAGGCTTTCTTTCTCCTATATTTGTGGCATGTGCGTCATAACCTCGATATTATCAAAACTTATCAACTGGACACTCCAGAGCCCATTCCTCATATCGATCTTGCATCTCTGACATCCCACATTGCATCTAGGAGTCTTCAGCACTTTCAGCTTAGCTGTTTCAGGGCAAGTCTGCATTTCATGTCTTACATTGTGTTTCTATCATTTTTTGCATTTTGCTTTGTGTGAGTGTTTTCTGCTTGATTTCAATGAGCACTTGTTGTCATTTTCATGTATGTTAGCTTGTAGAAGCATCGTTTTAGTTTTCATTTGCATCTCATGGTTGTCACATGCATGACACTATTTTTGCACTGACGGTCGTCATTGCAGTGACTTGTTTCACACACATGCATGTTTTCCCATTTTCTGAAACTTGCACTTGATGTTTGCGTGCATGATCATTAACTCTTGTTTACACTTAGTCTCATGTTTTCATGCTAGCCTCTAAAAATGCACAAATCTGGGCCCGCACTAACCTCCAGGCTTGCATTGCGTAATTCTTGGAGACAATGGCTTGTTGGCCCCAGAAACTACGAGATGCGGTTTGCTGGTTTGCATGACACTACTGACTGAAATTGCACATTGCACAGTTGTAGTCCTTTGCAAGCCAATATGGAATGTGAATTGTACAGTTCTAGCAGTCAGTCAACCTCCCGAGAGTTGGGATTGTGCCTTGCACAATTTTGGCAGTCAGTCTCCTAGCCTCCTAGTGAAAATTGCACAATCTTCACAGACAATCACACAAGTATGTTGCATGTCAGTCCTCCATTTTTTTTGGTTTTAGTCTGACAGACTGCTTGTCATGAGAGTTGCTATGTCTCCAGGTATCAGAGGTGTTCGGTTTCCTCCCAGCAACATAGCTATAATGGCTTCTAGGAGAGGAGAGTCAAAGACACCATTCAAATCACAACTGGGGATGCAGTCGATCAAGTGTCTATTAGCTTGCTTATCTATGAGGACATCAAGTTGTTCATGGACAAGGTTATCAAGATGAAATGGCAGCAGCGTCACAAAAAGCAACACCATGAGCAAAAAAAGAAGGTAGCACACCTGCATGTGAAAAATGAAAGAGGAAGGTTGTTGACAACACAGAGGTGGAACAAAGTTGTAAGCTCAAGAAAATCCACTTGTGATGAAAGAAACTTTGGAGATTGAGGCTATGAGGCGATGGCACGACAAGAAGATCACGTGAAGGTAGAGAGAGAAACAAAAAAGGAGTTGCAGGTGCTCAAGCAGAAACTCAAGGAAGAAATGGAGTTGCACAAACAAGAGAAGGAGTTGCAGTGGGAACAAGTACAATAGGAGGCTCAACATGCACAGACTGATGAAAATTCACCCATACAGGTTATGGACCCATCCAGCAGTTGGCATGGAGCAGATAGGGTGAGAAGTGTTCTCAATCATATGCAAAGGTATTCAGGAGCATGGATGTCATTATGCGCATGCATGCGATCCTACCCATTTGGCACACTCACTGAGGAAAAGACAAGAAGCAAGTCCGCCTAGAGATGAACATGTATTTTGACAAGTTGATGCACATAGTCACCAGCACACACTCAAAGATCAGTACAGAAACTATGCATTAGTATGTTGCTGGTCCAACTGCACTCAAGATGATGATGCACATGTTATCATATGAGTTGGATGAAGGAGCCATATCACTATACCCAGATGCAACGGAGGCAAGAGTTCACTTTCAATAGGATGTCACCATTGAGTGCACGAATTCCATCATGGATGACCAAAGCTTGGCATTAGTTTGTCACCATCGATCATCACAAGGATGTCGAAGAGTTGGTCTTAACACAACTATCCGAGTCATAGTGATTTCTTACATGGCTTGCTCAAGCCTATTTTGTCTCACTTGGGTACATGTGCAGATTGTATGTAACGTCTTTTCAAGTGGAAGTTCAAGTGTCGATAGTTGAATATAATAGTCATAGAGTAGTTGAAGAGTCATGAGGGTAGATGAACAGTCACAAAGGGGAATGTCAAGGGTCACCTGACTCTTTGCTATATATAGTCCCTCATAAGTCATGGTATAGGCTTTTGGTTAGCCAAGCTTCTGATAGGAGTATCCTAGAGAAAGCTTGAGAGTATTGTAATGAGCCTTAACTTCTCCAAAGTGCAGAGCTAGTACATATCTTTGGAGGAGTAGGTAGCAGTGACTATAACGTTTCACTATCAGGACTAGTGGTTGGTCATGGTTGTATTGTATGATTGGGGCTTTCAATTTTAATATAACAGATCCAACACATTTCATGCATATGTTGTTATTTTATTTCATCTATCTTGTTTACTCTAATGATATATGTAACTATTTTCTTTCGCATGCATGTATGGAATCTTTCTATATAAGTATGTATGAATCTTATTGAGATGTCCTATTGGTTTAACCATCACTTTGGGTTGTTATCTTACTTTCTTTCCAGTTTGTGATGCATCTTTTCTCATGTGTTTCCTTCCAAGCCATGTACTTTCACAGGTTTCCAAGGGGCGCACTCACCCACTTTCCATGTGTTAGAACCGTTCATACACCTTCCTTGGCTTGTTGTGCTTATCATACCCTTACTACTAGAAAAGACACCTTACTTTCCTGTACGTGCAACCGTGGTCAAGGTGATACCATATGACCCACTGCTAGGACTTCTACACCAAACAGTCTGAGGTCTAGTTGGGACTTCTTACCGGGGAGATGCCTTGACATGTTGGCAAGTCCAACACCGTCAACATTTTGGTGCTAGAAGGAGGGCCATATGATAATCTGAGTCCTCATCATCTGTTTTGAGTTTTTGCACATTTATCATGGATTTGTTTATAGTTCACCCTCCGAAATGTCTGTCCAATGGACATATCTTTCACATCGAGAGGGAGTTTTGGGATCACTTGTCACAATTCATGTGATGGTGAAGGCGAAGTGGCTTGGCATGAGCACTTAAATGATTTCCATGTGCTCATGGAGGGCATGGAAGCTTTTAATGAAACGGAGGTTTGTTCGCTACTTTCACACACACTTCTCAACCACCCATTGCAATGGTGTGGCACACTACCTCATAACTCTGTGCACTCATTCAATCAGTTCAATGATCTAATCGAATATGTTTTCCACCATTTTGACCCTAAAGTACTTGATAAAAAGTTGTTAGAACAATGGAAGGCCTCGTAGGAATCACCTATGAAGTTTTTGGAGCATTTCTGTCTATTCATGTTTTAAGCCCCGAAAAGTTAGATGAAATTTTAGTATCTCATGAATAGATTTGAATATTGCCTTATCAAGTCTGTCAATCCAAAGAAGAAGTTCAAGCTAAAACCCCACTCAACATACTTCGTTGATGGTGTTGCACAATCACAGACTGACACGGTCACTGTCACAAGTGACTGTCCACCGTCCCCTCATCAAATAGCTCCACCACCACAGAGTGATGTGGGAGAATATGCACACACATCCATTTATCCATAACATCCTCCCAACATCATTTCTTTCAATTGTCACGCATATTAGGTTGCGAGTCCCATGGGCTATCACATGTATTTCATACCTCAACCTTCGTCTTCGTATTCTGATGACCCTCTGGATGACACTGCCTTGTGTTCTTCCATTTCGGACTCTACCTTTGTTGTGAATAGGGATCAAGCTATCAACGGAGTTGGTGTTGCACAACCAACCTGCGTTGTCATTCATGAAGAGTGTGATGGTGAGCTTGAGCATCAAACCTTGGTGAAAGATGAATCCCTTCCATCTGAGCCTCCTCCATTCTTCCCAAACATCTTTTATGATTTTTCCATCCTTGATTTCACATGTGTATCTCTGTCTATAGATGAACCCATTGTTGATCATTCATAGAACACACCAGATATCAGCCCATCATCCAACAATGGAGAGGACCAATCATTCAATGAAAATCACTTGATTTTTCATTTTCTTTTTCTAGAAACACAAAGGGTGAACATACTTGCTTCTCATCTACCCCTCTTTGTGATTCATCTAATCATGAGGATGTTGACAAACATCCTGAATTTTTTGATCTTGATTGTCGTTATCTCTCTACTTTTTCATCTGATCACAATATTGATTCAAGTGTTGCTAATCTATCTGAGACATTGGTCTACGATGATCTATCTATTGACGAAGTCGAAACCCCGTAGACTGTTGAGGCACTTCAGCTTAAGCTGATGGTTATGTGAGGTCCTCGCTATCCTGAGGTTGGTTTCACTTCCAATCAGGAAATTGTTCAAACACCTAAGTCTCCTCATCACTCATCTATATGCATTGAAGATCAATGTCACACACAAATTTTTCTTCCTCTATTTGAACTAAACGATCCCATTGCTCATGCATTGGAGTAATCTTACACAACAAGCACACTTGTACAATGTAAATAGTCTACCTTTATCATGTTTTCTTGCATGTCACAGTCAAGAGAATGCGTACACTTAACATCTTCACGCAGTGTCACACAACATCATGATAAGTCCTCGGATTGCATGCCATGCACTTGTACTCACTTATGTTCTGTGGATGCATCTAAACTCGGAGTGTTTCTGTCTTCATTGTTATATATTTCTTGTTTTCTGGTTCATGCAACGATGTTTTTTTACGAACCATGCCTTCATCAAAATGGGTTGACCAATGCATTGATGGCTGCATTGGAACTATCACTTCATGTGAGCAGACCCATGCACCATTATCTTAGGAGTAGGAGTAGTGTTTTTTTGTTTGTTTGTTTTCTCGCATGCTTGTTTTCTTCTTACCCCGCATGTTTGCTTGCTCGCTTGTTCATTTTCTTACTTGCTTGTCTTATGCATTTACTTCTACTTCTGCTTTGCTTTGTGTTTGTTTTCTTGTTTATGTTCGTAGGTTAGTTTCGCATGAAACTTTGTGCAACTCTTGAAACAAGCTAGGTAAAGTACAAGAGGACTTGTGCAGTTATTAATACTTGGTTATCTATCATCCTACCTATGCATTAAGAACTTGTTGTCTTTAGTCCATGATACATCAATGGAAAATGCGTACTGTTCGAAGTGAACCTCGGTGAAAACACGACGCTTGTGTGCTAACTAGTGTCACCTACTCTAGTCGGTTGCTTTTGGGTTAATACTTGTCAGCTCAGTCAAGTAGAGCAAGGTTAGTGGGAAAACCTTAACAAGCACGCCAGAGGTATATATAAACTACTTTTCTGAAGGAACAACCTCTTTTTCTCTTAATAAGTTGGGATCCCTCTTCCTCCTCTGAAATGAATAAGTGCTATGCATAGTTCTGAAAATGAAAATGAAAAAATGAAAATGTGAAAAAATTTCAAAAAATGAAAAATGGATCAGGTGAAAGAAGAGAAAGGCTTCTTACACAGAGAGGTGATGCAAGTAACTCCACCGGGGTATTGACCAGGCTTGCTGGCAGCAGAGTGATGGTTGTGTTCCTCCATGACTCTGTCGAAGTATTGTCCAAGCCTACTCGAAGCTGAGCAACACCAGAGATGAAACTAAAACTATGATGATCATATGACTTGTTCAGCAATATACCCCTCATTCCCAATCGAAACAACTATGTTGACTTGGCTTGGAATGTGTGTCAAATGACCAAGGGCTTGGCAAATGCTACATATTACAATCAAGCAAGTGTGGAAAACAAAACATATAGATAATTGAACAATACTTCCAGAGGTGTTATACTTTTTTTTCATGAATGAGATCCATTCAAAGAGCTGGAGTTCTACTAGTTTGTCACCAAGTGTTGTGGCAGCTACAAACGCCCTCCAAAATTTTTCCTTAGCTTCGTTTTGGAGCCTTCCTACCAACTATCCTTAGCAGCATGTCTTGCACCATCAAGCATATAGGCTTCAGTTGTTTCTCAGTTTCTTGTTAGCTTGTGCATGTCAGTTTGCTTCACTCCTCTCACAGACTGTCTTTTCAAACTTAGACCATGTGCTGGCCAAGAATCTCCCCCAAAAAATTGCGCAATTCTGGAGGGGAACAGACATTCCCTCTAGAAATTACGCAAATCAGTTGGCCAGCCTACTGAGCTCAAGAACTGTGCAAATCAGTGTGTCAGGCTTGTTGGTGTCTAAGTGTGAATAGTTATTCAACCCTTTCCCACATTTAATTTATCAATCCAAGTGTGTATATTATTTCAAGGAATGTGCAAATTATATGCAGGTAGCAATGATACAATCCAATCACCAATCCCATATTCAATAACTAAATTAATTAAAGAAATATTGTGACAGTAAATAAGAATCAATTGCAAAATTATAAAAGCATTCACAAAAATTAAGTAAGGTGCTATAACATCAATCGAAATAAGCCAACATAAATAAAATAACAACACACAAAAATAACGCAGTGTCTGATTAGAAGAGTGGGCCCAACTCTCTGATCAAGGTTGCGATGGACTCACAACTTATAAAGAGAACAACAAAATAACTTGAATTCAATTAATTAAATAGTCTTCTGTTACAATCTCAGTCCCTTGCATGGATAACCCCTATTCACAGCATTGAAACCATTCTTATACAAATATTCAGAGAAAACCCTTCTTCGAATCTGGCAGCTAATGTCTACAAATATACATTTGTTGAAACAGCCAACTAGTTGTCGAGAGAGAGATAACAAGAAAGGTTTGGAATGGCTCGAAATCTATTACACTATTACAATGCTTAGAGTTACTTTTGTGATTTGCATATGTGACCTTTTACCACCGAATCTACAGAAATGACAGAATTAGTAACTCACATAGGTAAAATATTCATGAATATTAATTCATTAATTAAACATTCCAGGAAGACAATTGAAAAGGTTTTACCTTGTGCATTTAGAGTGATTAGTGAATATAAAGGATACAAAGGAGTGAGAGAGAGAGTAAAAATGGAGGGAAAAAGCATGTAGATTTGGTACCCAACATATCCCCCCACCTAGTCATTCTACATGTCCTCATGCAGCTCGTCGTCTCTTTTATCTGGGTTGGATCGACTGTGGTTAGCATGAAGCTGAGCAAGGTTGTATTCTTCGACCATCTCTATCCTTGGAGGTCTATATCCTTCTGTCATAAGGACATCCTTCCACCAGTCATTACTCACATTATATGCTGGAGTGTAATGCTCTGCTAGCAGCCAAACGAGGTGAAATTGAAACCTTAGCCCCATCCATAGGACCCCACAGGTATGAATACATGCAACAAAATGTGGCACTCTTTCTAATGCTTGAGAAAAATTGGGTGCTCCAAAAGGTTCCCAATTTCTGACAGATGATGACGACATCATCCATCTCCTTCGACAATTGTCAAGGGCTTCGTCTTGAAAAGTGACTATCTATCTAACGCAGAGGTCAATACACCATTTATGTGTTGCCAGCATTTGTTCCTTAGATCCATCAATATGTAGAAAGGTGGAGTGCTTGTTATAAATAGTCACTGAATGACAATTCTCCCTCCTTATCTTCAGTGGCTTTGTAGCTTGATTCCCTTCAAAAGTATCACAAGCCTTCCTCCATTTAACTTGATTAATAGTGTAGGAGGTGAAGGCTCTTAGGTGAATGTCTCCCATGAACAGAACTGGATTGAAGGTCTCGTCATCCCTCAAGAAATAACCAGGCATGTAGAGTTTTCACATCAAGTGTTGGCTCACGATATCATGGATTCTTATGATTCGAAGGAACTGTATCAGATCCTTTATCTCATGCCTAATCTCCTTGTAAATGCTATCTAGGTAGAAGAAAAAGAACCGTTCATGAAGAAACAAAGCGTAACTATGGGCAAGAGGTCAATAGGCCATTACATGTTGTGCCAGGGTAAACATATGTTCCTTATCTGCCTTTAACACCTGTACCTTCCCTTCTAAATCCTTTATCTTTTTCTGTTGCTTCTCTTTCCTCTACCCTGCTTTATCTAGTTGGTCTACTTACCCAGTGATAATATCAACGGCATGTTATCGAACCCTCTTTGTCTCCTTCTTTTGTTCATTCACGACAGATTTCCATTTCTTAATTTCTGCAGCTAGGAAGAATTCTCGGGTCTCGAACAACTGTTCCATAGGACTAGTCCGTGTGGCAAAAAAAGTTGTGGGAACATATTTTGTTTGGAGAGCTACTGAGAAGACCTCAACCTTAGGCTTTACAACCCCCTGTTTGTACTTCCTTGTCTTCTTCTTTAGCCGAGATACCTACTTTCTCAACTTCTGAACCTCCATCTTTAGTCACATGGTTTCTTTGAACTAAAGTTGATACTTTTCCTTGAGAGGTGGTCTCCTCTTCTCGCACTATTCTATCCACTCTTGTTTAACAATAAATTCATTTCCCAACCCCACAGCTGGTTCATAAAGTGGTGGATTTCCATTAAAGGCATCAACTAGTGCCTTTACCAGGCCTTCCTTACTTGGTTTTCTATCCTCAAGAGCACTCTCTTTCTCAAATCTTCTAAATTCAGGAACATCTATCGCATGGACAGTGCCTTCGTCGACTACCCTCTACTTCAATCCTTCTGCAAAAATTTCTTTTTCGGCCTAACCTTCAGGAAGCCCATGCTGGGAATCTGCAAGTGATGAGCCAACAATGGTTGTGCCCTCCTTTGAGCTGACGAACTTCAATATGGGAGGAACACCAATTTCTTCTATTAAACAACAGTGGGAATGGATCCTTCTCACTCCTCTTGGCATTGTGGCCTGAAAAGGAGAGTGGGCGATGTTCTCCTCCTAGTTTATACCGATCTCGTCTAGTACTTCTAGTTATTTTTCTCCATCACCTTCATTTCCCAATTGGGCTGAGCCTTCTTCATGCATTGCCTCTTGTCTTGCGATCGATGTTGGTTCTTGTGGGGTAGCATCAACCTCAGGGTTTTTCTCTTCCACATTTTCCTACCCTAACTGAGTTGGCGGTGGTTCTTATGTGACACCCCTACTCATTTAAACATCCACATTTGTTTGGGAAAGTGATGCTGGTTCTTGTGTAGCAACATCACTCTCCAGCTCCTTGACTGGAATTCCTTCTCCTTATGCTTCATTAATGAAAGTTGATTCTTGTAGAATAGTATCAACTCCATCAATTATCTTCATTTCTTCATCGATAGGTTCCACAGGCGAGGTTGGTTCTTGTGTGATAGCCTCGACTTTATCACCCATCATTTCCTCCACTTCCATTTCTTCATTAATAGGCTCCACAGGCGGGGTTGATTCTTATGTGGCAACCTTGATTATATCGCCAACCTATTCCTCCAATTCCATTTCCACATTAATAGGTTCCACAAGCGAGGTTGGTTCTTGTGTGGCAGCCTCGACTGTATCGCCAATTGTTTCCTCCACTTACAATTCTATTTCTTTCGACTCCTCTTCTTCTTTATCCATTTCCTCTAGCTCTTCTTCTTCTCCTGCTGTACCAATAGGGGATGATGGTTTTTCCTCCAATTATTCTGGTTCTTCCTCTCTAACAATTATAACAGCTACTACTTCCTCTTCCATCATCTCAAGGAATTGTGCCCAGGAACTTATAATTGGGTCAATGCACGCATGACCAACAGTCGAACCAGTTCGTGATTTGTGAGGACCATCAACATTTGGTGTGAGCGTCGAGTAGATTGCGCCATAATTTGAAGACTTTTCATCAAGAAGAAAGGCATGTTCAGAGAATGAAATTGTGTCTACAGGAATCAAGGATGGGCTAGAATTTTGAAATGATATTTGAACAAGGTGATAAACTGCCCTTCACAGGTTATATATTTCACGACAAAGCCTTCTACCTCATTCTGTGGATACGAAAATGACTTACGGGCATACCCTCTTCCCTTATGAACAACACTTTCTCTAGTCTGCAAAAATAATTCCAGAAACTCTAGAAGTGGAGTCTTCCTTGAAAACAACTTATGTCCTTGTTGTGTTAACCCATTGACTTCTGTAATGGCCTCTTCTGTGACGGGAATTTTTAATCCTTTAACTCGTGAGCAATTATCATCCATATTCATCATGAATTCTACTGTGATCCCCTCGTCGAACCCCTACAATCTGTTGAAATAAATGTCCCACCCTGCTTCTACGAAGACCCACCATACATCTACATTGTTGCAGACTAGGATTGTATCCTTGGGTTCATGATGCACAGCCAATCCCCCATCTTGTAGAGACTATAACAACACTTCGTAGGCAGCAGACTATTGGGAGGAGTGACAAAAACCAACTTATTTTCAGTAACAACATGGTAAAAAAATGAATGAAATGGAACGATGGTAAAACAATAGGTGATTTCTCAGGAAACAAAGAAAATCATGGTGAATTATGGTGAGTACAATGAATGGTGTGGTAATTATTCCACTTTAAATTAGAAGGGACTAATTGGTACATGTTTCAAATCCCGACGCATGTCAATTATTATGCAAAATAATGATGAAGATCGTGGAGCATACTGTCGACACAAGGTTTAATGATGGTGATGGATTAATCATTAGTGCAGTTTAATTATGCCGTCATTTAATTATGATGGCACACCCCCCCCCCCCCCCCCCCCCCCCCCAACTTATAAATAGCCATCCACGGAATGTCATTGTCTTCTCCATGGAATATTTAATTAAATCCTTAAAAGTCAATGGAGACGTACCTGGCGACCTACCTGAGGGAAGTGGCAGTTGGCAGAGTAATGGTGTAATAAAAACATCCAACACTTAGAAAATTTTCAGGAGTAACAACATCGATGGAGTAACAACATCAGTGAAGTAACAAAATCCAAGGAGTAATGGCATCGACGGAGTAACAACATCTGATACTTAGAAAATTTTTGGGAGTAACAGAAAGCATTTCTTAGGAATTTTTTCAAAAGGATCAGTATTAGTGGAGTGACTGTCGCAATTACTAAAGAAATTTTTCAGCTCCTCAATTATTGTGCCTTAATAGTAGCTCTTGGAAAAAGACAAACAAGTGAGTAGTAACAAATATATATATATCTATATGTATTTTTTATTTTTTATTTTTTAATTTTTTAATTAAGGGGTGCAGAGGAGGCATCTTCTACACGAACAACCTTCAATCCATATTTTTTAGAGAGATGTTTGATGAAGGCTTCTCTGGAGGCTGGGCGGTGGTAAAGTCTAAGTCGATGTCCATTTACAATAAAAGAAACATGGGAATCATCGATTGTGACCAATCTGATAGTCCCATTGTCAAATACCGCATCAACAACGAAGATTTCCTTTAAAATCCTTAAAACAAGAATCATACAGTCATGCCCAATCCCCTTAATGAAGCAACTTATTTTTAATAAATTTAACGTCCCATTTTTCTCTCTGCTGTTGTATGGCAGCAGTTCTCTAGACAACCATCAAATGAATTTCATCAAGCTCATTTAGCTATTCCAGCAGGTCTTTCTAGGCTTCTGAGAGGTCCAATCCTACTTCCAGAGCCATTCTGAGCATACTGATTTCAAATTCCACCGAGAACAATGGGGATTTTCCATAGACCAGTTCAAATGGAAATAATTCCGTCATGTTCTACCATGTTGTTCTATATGCCCAAAGAGCTTCAGGAAGCTTTTCAGCCCAATCCTAACGATGATTTTCCACGATCTTGGTGAGGATATTTTCCAATACTTTGTTTGTGCTCTCCACTTGACCATTCACCTGAGGATGATATGGGGTTGTTATCCTATGCTTGATCCCATATTTTTCCATAATCTTTGCTATCATGTGTGACATGAACTGTGCTCCTCCATCTGAAACTATCTCTCTAGGAGTACCATATCTAGCAAAAATTTATTCAAATAAAAAGTCTGAGACAATATGCTTTGTTGCTTTTGCTACATCATTTTCTTCTACCCACTTTGTTACATAATCTATGTAAAAATGTGGAATTTTTGATGCGAAGGTGGGTTAAATGGACCTACAAAATCAATAACCCATCTCTCGAAAGGCTTAAGAAATACTTGTGGCTGTAATGGCATTTCATCTGAGTGACCAGGCTGGCCCATCCATTGGCATCTATCACATCTTCGAACATAGTTATGTGCATCGCTGAGGATGGAGGGCCAATAATACCCCATATATAACACCTTGTGACCAGTCCATTTATCTGCAAAATGCCCCCCATAAGGGCCATCATGAGCAGCTTTCAAAATCTCATAGATGTCACTTTCTACTACACAATGACGGATATGCTGATCGCCCCCTGTATAAAAAAGATATCCTGCTATCCATGAGTAATGAGCACTATGATGAATGATCCTCCGTTGTTCCCTATATGACAAATGTTGCATACTTTTCTTGTAGCCAAATAGTTAGCAATGTCTGCATACTAAGGGGTATTAGTAGAAATTGCAAACAAATGTTCATCCAGAAAGATATCTTCTACAGGTTCTCCTTCATTAGCAGCATTTAATCTAGATAGTAAATTAGCAACTACATTATCCTTGCCTGGTTTATCTAGAATGGTGATATCAAATTCTTGAAGTAATAACAACCACCATGTTATGCAACCAGGAGTTACAGGTTTATTCATCAAATACTTGATTGTTGCGTGGTTAGTGTGTACAAAAGTAGGATACCTAGTAATATAATGTTGAAATTTATTAACAACATAGATAATAGCAAAGAAATTCTTCTCTGTTACTGTATAGTTTAGCTCAGTAGATGTTAAATTCTTGTTGACATAATAGACCATATACGGCTTCTTATCTTCTTTCCGTCCCAACACCGCCCATACAGCCATTTGAGAGGCATCTATGTGGTTATGAAATGAAAGTTCCCAGTTGGGACCATGTAAGATTGGATCTTGGTAGATCAGTTCCTTGATTTTCTGAAAATCTACTTCACAATCATCTGTCCATAAAAATTCTGCATCTTTAGTTAACAACTAAAAAAGTGGGAATGCTATCTTGGAATTTTTTTCTATAAAACGCCTATCGTAACCAGTGCAACCAATGAAACTATATACTTGAGTCAGTGTCTTGGGTACAGTAAAATGCATAATTAACTTTACCTTGGCAGGATCAACTTGTATTCCAGTAGTTGAACGCAAATGTCCCAACACTACTCCCTCTTCTTTCATCATATGACATTTTGTTGTACTCAGAGAAACATGCATATGTTTACACCTTTTAAGGAATTTCTCCAAGTTTTCCAACCCTTCTTCAAATGACCCTCCATATGGCTTGAAATCATCCATATAGATTTTAACATTGTCATCAATTAAATCAGAAAAAAAACACTAATATTTCCCTTTGAAAGGTAGCAAGCGCATTACAAAGACCAAACAGAAGGACTCAGTAAGTGAATGTTCCCCAAGGGTATGTAAAGGTATTTTTGTCCTGATCCTCAAGATCTATTTGGATTTCGTTATACCAACTAAACCCATCTAAGAAAGAGAAAAAAAATTCCCGGCCAGTGTATCAAGGACTTGGTCGATAAATGGCAGAGGAAAATGATCTTTCAAGGTTTCTTTATTCATCTCCCTATAGTCTACACAAATCCATCATTTACCATTATTTTTAGGAACAATGACCAGTAGGGATACCCACGAGCTATCCGAGATTAGGTAGATAAATCCTACATCTAATAACTTCTAGAGCTCCTCTTTGACAATGTTTTTCAAGGCAAGGTTCATCCTTCTTTGAGGTTGACAATCTTCTTTGATGTAAATATGATGAGTACACAAATCGGCAGGGATAGCTTTCATGTCAGTATAATCCCAAGTGAAAGCTTCTTTCTGCTCTTGAAGGATCTTCAGGAGCTGTTCAGTCTGGGCCAGTGAAAGATTCAGATTGATACTAAGTGCCTTCCTTGGCTCAATCTCGACCGATATGTTGTCAAAAAATGTTGTTATAGGAATGTCTTCATTTTCAGTTTCTGATCCAATAGTTTCCTGTGTTTCACAACTCATGATGGATTCCAAAAACTACCGAGTTGGATCTAGAATAGCATGAGCGCTGCTAATAAAAGTGTTGATAGTATCATCCTCTATCTCATTCTTAAAGCAGAGGGCTTTCCCCATGGTAAGCACTGGTTGGAGTTCCTTTTCCTCAGTTTTGATCCCATCCAAAGATAAAGAGTTATATTTTGACTTTTTTTGCGAGCTTGGTTCTTCAGGAGGATACATATTAAGATTCTTAGTATTTTCCTCATTATAAATTATCATGTTTCCTAATCGAAATCCAATATAGGCATCAGCGGTTGCAAGCCAAGCCCATCCTAAAATAAGGGGATGACCACCAGCTAGGTACTGCGTATGAAATACTAGGAGATCAATGGGATAGTGCCAACAATCCATCGAAATCATTATGTCTTCCAATTTCCCTATTGGTCTGGTTGTAGATCTTTCCACTAGTTCTAAGACTGTAGGGGTCAGCTTAAGATCACACAATCCCAGTGTAAGCATGGTTTCATAAGTAATTACATTAATTGCAATGCCTAAATCTACCAATACATTCAGAATATCTACCTGATTAATCTGAATTGTTAGAATTGGGTCCCCATATTTTACAGGCATAGCCTTTCCGATCATAATGTCAGATAATCTCCCCATAACATGAATCATGAATGGATCTTTTGTTTTCTTCCCAGGTCGCTTAGAACAATATTCTCTGATAGTTTTAACGTAAATAGGTACAACTTTCATGGCTTGAAGCAGGGGGGTTTTTACAAACAGATTCTACAGTTCTCCTAAGAGATCAAGTTTTGGTTGAGGGACCCATTTACTTAAGGCTAATCATTCTCGATAAGGAGGATTGGTTTGACAGGCCTGAGTAACAATCAAATGCAAAGGAGAATGTTCCACAGATGGTTGGGTTGTCTCATCCCTGACTGCTTGAGATTTTGGATTCTCATCGTCAAGATGTTCAATAATAATGGGCAATGTAGGAACATTTACTATCCATCCAGATCACAGATTATCTCATTAAACCCTGCGGTAGAAATGTTATACAAAGGAAGATTGAGGGTGTCTACTTTTGAGCACCCTTATTGTTTGGATTTAGGTTTGGCTGGATAGGAAGTTTGGGTCGGAGAGGAGGATTATTGGAGGAAATGTTAGATGTTGCAACTGTTGCTGTTGTGTAGGCTGAGGGAATTGAGTAGTATGGGGAACAAGGCTACGCCAGCTTTGAGACCATGAAGAACTTGAGTTATGCTGAGGAAACCATGGTTGCCAAGGTGGGTACTGATAATATTGAGGCTAAAAAGGAACTGAATAAGGATTCATATTATAATATTGAAAAGGATCCTAAGACGTACATAGATTTAAGCCTGATGATCCTGGCTGCCATGGTTTCTTAGACCCCATAAAGCATAGCTGATCTGGATCTTCATTCATCCCTTGAAATATTTCCTTTAGTGCTGGAAGAGATGGACATGCACTGGTGGAGTGACTTTGTTCACAAATAGCACATGTCTCTAAGGTGTCTAGTGGATACTCCTTTAGTGGATGTTTCTTTCTACACCGAGGGAAAAAATAACCATATTTTTTTCCAACTCCATCTACTTCTACTTTGCCTATAATGTGTCCATTTGGGAGGATAATGTACATAGGATATCAGTTTTCAAATTATCCAGCAGGTTCCCAATTTCTGATTTTGTGATTCCCCCACTTGATGCTATGAAAGTTCAGATTCCTTGTTTATTCCATTTATCTCCCCTTGACCATTGAATATAGAGTTCACAGGTGGTGTCAAAATCCTCTTTAGATATATCCCCTTTACCTACGATGTTTAACGGCTCCAAAGATTCTTGCCTCAGGGCCTAGAGAAAAAATATTTTTTAGGATATCCTTATCCAGGTCACTGTTGCCAGACCTCTGGAGAGTGTACTTAAAATTCTCTACACAGTCCTCCATATTTTTGTCCTCATTCTGAAAGAATTTAAAAATTTCTTCCTTAATGACCCAGGATTTATAGTAATCCTGATATTTTTCCAGGAAATCCTTCTTCATGTCATCCCAAATAGAGATGCATTTTCCTCCTATACCCATAAACCATCACAATGCTATCCCTTTTAGTGTAACAGGATTTTATTTTAGCTTTTGAGCATCATTTACATAGTCATACCCTCTACAAACAATATCAAACTCGAATAGGAAAGTGTATGGATCTTCCATGAAAAGCCCATGGAAGTTTGGTAGTGAGGTCAGTGGAATAGGCTTCATTGGTGCATCACCCGTGATTTCCCGAATCGAGAATTCAATTGAAGGTGTTGCAGGTGCCATAAATATCTTCCAACACTCGCTTGGAACTTCAATAGTTTACTCGATGTAACAACTGATGGTTGTGGAAGTTTAACAACACTCCCCTTTTCACGAGGTGAAGAAAATCCTCTGAGGTTTCCTTCTTCAGTCCTTGAGTGGATTCCTTCTTCTGACCCTCTGTTGGCCACTTCTTCCCTATCTGATACTAAAGGAGGTGTCCCTGATCCTCTGATGCCCTACTTCATGCTTCTCCTGTAGCTGTTGAAAGGGATACTTCCACCCTTGGAGGCTGTATAGCTTGTTCCACATAATGCCCTTCAGATTTTGTGTGAACTTTTACCCTAGCAGTAGCTCACAAAGAGGCTTTTGATCCAGCTTTTGTGATAACCTCCTAGATATAGGTATTCCTCCCCAAATACTTCCTTCCTTGCCTTTAGGGTCCTCCTTTGCCCCTTTTATTCGAACCCTTGTTCATACATTTATTGGAAAGAAAACATTAAAAATTTCATAGATGAAGGCCTGGAGGAGGGCCAAAAACTCTTTTCCCTCCCCGGGACAAGAGGATGATTTGAAAACAATACACCAGTAGAAAGAAAACTAAAGCTCAGGACTTCGAGCAGGGTGAGAAAACTCTTTCCCTCCCTAGGATGAGAGAGTGGCCCCTATATAGAAATCGAAAAGAAAATGAAAAAGAAAAACCAAAGAAAAGCAACTAGGGCTCAGTATCTAGAGTAGGGTAACAATTCCCTCCCTAGAATGAGAGATTGGTTTGTAAGAAACCAACAAAATGAAAAGCCATTGGAAAGAAAAGAAAACAGAACGCTACACTCAAGACTTAGAGCAGGGTAACAAATTCCCTCCCTAAGACAAGAGATTGATCTGTACATCAATGTGGATCATGTTCTTGCACCTTGTGTCCAAGTGTGAATATCTATTCAACCCTTTTCCACATTTAATTTATCAATCCTGGTGAGTATATTATTTCAAGGTAACGTGCAAAGTATATGCAAGTAGTAATGACACAATCCAATCACCATTCCCATATTCAATAACTAAATTAATTAAAGAAATATTGCGACAATAAATAAGAATCAATTGCAGAATTATAAAATCATTCACAGCAATTATGTAAGGTATTGTAACAACAATCTAAATAAAACAACATAAATAAAATAACAACACACAGAACTAACACAACACCTGATCAGAAGAGTGGGTAGAACTCTCTGATTAGGGCTCTGATGGACTAGCAACTTATAGAGAGAACAACAAAATAACTTGCATTCAATTAATTAAAAGTCTTCTATTATAATCTCAGTCCCTTGCATGGCTAACCCCAATTCACAGCATTGAAACCCTTCTTATACAAATATTCAAATAAAATCATTCTCCGAATCTGGAAGCTAATGTCTACAAATATACATTTGTTAAAATGACCTAGTTGCCGAGAGAGAGAGAGAGAACAAGAAAGGTCTGGAATTGCCTGAAATCTATTATGTTGTTACAGCGTTGCCGAAATGGTGATATAAGCTTGGAGTTACTTCTGTGATTTGCATATGTGACCTTTGACCACTGAATCTGTGGAAATGACATAATTAGTAACTCACATAAGTAAAATCTTCATGACTATTACTTCATTAATTAAACATTCCAAGAAGATAATCAAAGATGGTTTACCTTGTTGTTAGAATATTATATATATATTATGGAGCAATGGAACACATAAAATATTGCAGAAATATAAACACAGAAAACGCACAAAACAGGAGAGACACAAATATACGTGGTTCACCCAGTTTGGGCTACGTCCACCTCGAACAGCCAGTCCTTCCTTTCTATTATCCAGCAAAATGAAGAGACACAACCTACAGCAAATCCTCTGTAATATCCTCTGTCTTCTCTCACGGTCTCACCTCTCTGTTTCTCGCTCACTCAGAATACACATCTATCTCACAGCCTCAAATACAATGCCCTCATACAAAGAGAGGGGTTGCCTTCTAGGGCAAAAAACCCTAAACTAAACATAAGTTCTACCGTCAGATCATCCACCTAATGAACAACCCAGATTGACTAGAAATTACTATACTTTTACAATGAAATTTTACAACTGTTTTTAGCTTCGAGGGCGCTACCCCCGAAACCCCCCGCTAGGGGGGGTATCCAAAAGGTCGCAGCCGCCCCCCCTTGGACCCCCCTTGCAGCGAATATTTTGCGGGCGGCGTTGCCGCCCCCATTTTGAATTAGGGTCCAATATGGTGGTACTTTTGAATATAGAAGATAATCAGGCTCCACACACAACAATCTCCCACTTGGAGATTGATTATAGCAACTCCACCGCTGCTCCATTTGCTGGACAATGACTCCTCTTTGGACCTGGTTGTTTCTCATCTTCATCGTCATCCTTGAAGACCAACTGAAACTGAGCATATTCTCAGTTTCTCCCTGGTTACGACTTTTTTTAACATATCTGCAGGGTTCTGGCTAGTGTGTATCTTTTCCAGCTTCAACTCTCCATCTTCCAACACTCATCGTATGAAATGGTACTTGAGCTGTATATGTTTCGTCCTAGAATGAAATGTTGAGTTCTTTTCAAGATGAATGGCACTTTGACTGTCACTGTATAACGTGCCCATATCATGCTCCTTACCCAATTCATCCATAAACCTTTGTAACCAAATCATTTCTTTACTAGCCTCTGTAGCAACAACATACTCTGCTTCTATTGTTGAAAGTGCAACAACACTTTGGATTTTTGAAACCCAACTGACAGCTGTTCCACCAACAGTGAATACATATCCTGTAGTGCTCCTCCTGTTATCTCTGTCACCTGCCATATATGCATCAACATATCCCTGTAGAGAAATGTTTGAACCACCAAAGCATAATGCTTGATCTGTGGTACCTTTCAAATATCTGAGAATCCATTTCACTGCCATCCAATGTTTTTTTCCTGGATTGTTCATGTACCTGCTTACAACTCCCACTGCATGTGCAATATCAGGCCTTGTACAGACCATTGCATACATTAAGCTTCCAACTGCTGATGCATATGGAACTTTAGACATATAATCCATGTCTTCTTGGGTCTTTGGGCACATTTCCTTGCTAAGTTTGAAATGGCTAGCAAAAGGTGTACTAACTGGTTTTGCATTGTGCATGTTAAACCTTTCAACACCTTTTGTATGTACTCATTCTGAGACAATGTTAATTTACGATTTTTCCTGTCTCTAGTTATTCTCATACCAAGGATTTGTTTTGCAGCACCCAAATCCTTCATTGCAAATGTGTTTGCCAATTTCCTTTTGAGCACATTTATTTCTTGCATGTTAGAACCTACAACAAGCATATCATCTACATACAATAACAATATAATATAGCTGACATCATTTTGCTTTTTCAGATAAACACAATGATCAGAGTGACATCTAGTATAACCTTGTTCAGACATAAACTTGTCAAATTTTAGATACCACTGCCTTGGAGCCTTTTTTAAGCCATACAAGCTCTTCTTCAACCTGCACACTAGTTTCTCCTTCCCTTTTACCTCATATCCTTGTGGTTGCTGCATATATATCTCTTCCTCCAAATCCCCATGGAGAAAGGTTTTATTTACATCTAACTGCTCAAGATGAAAATCTTCAGCTACTACTAGACTTAGAATAGTTCTGATTGAAGTCATTTTACCAATAGGAGAAAATATCTCATCAAAGTCTATACCCTTTTTTTGTTCAAACCCTTTCACCACAATTCTAGCTTTATACCTTTTTCTACCTCCATCTTCTTCCTTCAACTTGTAAACCCATTTATTCTGCATTGTTGTTTTACCTGTAGGCAACCTGACTAAGTCCCAAGTCTGGTTATGTGCTAAGGAATCCATCTCTTCTTTCATGGCTTGCTCCCACTTCTTCTTGGTTTCTATCTGCACTACTCCTTCATAACATTCTGGTTCACCAGAATCAGTCAAGAATACATAATATAATGAAGGAGAGTATCGTTCAGGGGGTCTACTTATCCTGATATATCTTTTGTCACCACTTTCAAGTGTTTGAAGTGCTTGTTTCTATTGTGGTTGTTGTTCTGGCTATTGATCATTATGATTTTCAAGCACCATCACTTTTCCTGTGATATCATCAAGCACTGTGTATTCTCTGTTTTCTCTTTCCTATTTCTTTTCCTATAATCGATCCTTATACAAAACCTTTTCATTGAATATGAACTCTCTGCTCCTAATTATTTTGTGTTTTTTATAATCATAAAAGTGATAACCAAAATCATTAACACCATATCCAATAAAGGTACATTTCTTTGATTTTGCCTCAAGATTTATTCTATTTTCTTTATTAATGTGGACAAAGGCTTCACAACCAAAAGTCTTTAAAAAATAGTAGTTTACCTTTTTACCTATCCATGCCTCCTCTAGAATACCACCATCCAAGGAACTTGAAGGCCCTTTGTTTATTAGATAAACAACAGTATCTACAACATCTACCCAAAATTGTAAAGGCAATCCTGCATGCAATATCATACACCTTGCACTCTCCATGATTGTCCTGTTCATCCTTTCTGACACACCATTTTCTTGTGGTGTTTCTGGAACTGTCTTGTCTCTATGAATTCCATTCTCTGAACAATACCTATCAAACTCTTTGCTACAATATTCACCTCTATTATCTGATCTGAGACATTTCAACCTTTTTCCTGTCTCATTTTCAACCAAAGCTTTCCATTTCTTGAAAGTATCAAATACATCAGATTTATTTCAAATACAATAAATCCAGGTTTTCCTGGTTGCATCATCAATAAAACTAACATAATAACGAGAGCCACCAAGAGATGATACATGAGCAGGTCCCCATACATTTGTATGCATAAGCTCTAATTTTTCTCTTCTTTTTTTCCCAATGCTGAGGAATATGACTCTCTTCTGTTTTCCATAGACACAGTTCTCACATAAATTTAAATCAGCATTCTTCAAACTTGGCAAAAAATTTCTTAAGTGAAGAATCTACATCCCCTTATTACTCATGTGCGTGAGCCTATGATGCCACAATGCCATATCTTCTCCTATAGATTTTAAATCATTAATAGAATTAGAAATACCATTGCATAAATACAATGTAACAACCTTTCCTCCTTTCGCTATTACCAGGGATCCTTTAGTGACCTTCTAGGTTTTATCTGTGAAAGTAGCTATGCAACCTTCACCTCCCAACTGTCCTGTTGAAATCATATTTTTCTTCAAATCTAGAACATGCCTTACCTCCTTCAACATCCATTGATTTCCATTCTTATGTTTTATGAAAACTGTACCCATTCCAACAACTTTACAAGGTTTATCATCACCCAATCGAGGCTGTTCAAAATATCCTTGAACATAATCATAAAAATGTTTCTTATCAGGTGTGGCATGGAATGAGGCCCCTGAATCTACCACCCAGGCATCAATAATATTTTCTAGTAAAAGAATCAAAGCATCTTGCAACACATCACCTGTTACATTCGCTTCATGATTAGTTTTTTGTTGCGTGTCTCCTTCTTTTCCCTTCTAAGACTTGTAGTCTTTCTTCAGGTGTCCTTTCTTCCCGCATTTCCAGTACACTATCCCTGATTCAAACCTGGATCTACCTTTTCCTAACTTACTGCAATATCCTGGGCTCTTTCCTAATGGCCATAACTAAACCATTCCAACATTCTGGCAATGAGCACAGAAATAACAAAGCCCTAACTTCATCATCAAAAGTTACCCCTACAGATCTTAACTGGCTTGTGACTATATTAAAATCATTTAAATGATCTGCAACAGATCCACCTTCTGACATCTTCATATTAAATAAATGCTTCATAAGAAATACCTTATTTCAGGCTGAGGGTTTTCATATAGTTTGGCCAATGTCGACGTTCAACCCTCTGTCGTTGTTTCCTTTGAAATATTAAACACTACCAATGCCACTAGGCACATTCGTATTGTTCCAAGTGCCTTTCTGTTGAGAATATTCCATTCTATGTCTATCATACTCATTGGCTTCTTTGTCTTTCTGCTCAATGGTAGGTACAGATCTCTCTGATACAGATAATCTTCCGTCTACATCTTCCACAGCTGGTAGTTTTGTCCGTTGAATTTTTCGACCCTAAACCTACCATCTTCCACCATTGCTCCCACTTGAACCAGGAACCCTTCTCTCTTGTGAGTTTATCAGCCAAATAGACCTTCGGCTCTGATACCAGTTCTTAGAAAATTATATATTACGGGGCAATGGAACACATAAATATTGCAGAAATATAAACACAGAAAACGCATAAAACAAGAAAGACACAGATATATGTGGTTCACCCAATTTGGGCTACATCCGTGGAGAAACAACCAATCTTTCTTTTATTACATTATCTAGAAAACTGAGGAGATACAACCTACAACAGAACCACTATAACACCATCTTCACTCTCAATCCCCTCTCTCTTCCTCACTCAGAATATAGATATACATAGATGAAATAGAATTCCCTCATATATAGTGAGGGATTGCCTTCTAGGGAAAAAAAACACTAAATTAAACATAACTTCTACCACCAGATCATTTGGCTAATGAACGGCCCAAATTGACTATAAAATACTAGACTTTTACAAGGAAATTTTACATCTATTTTTAGCTTCGGGGGCGCTGCCCATGAACCCCCATCAGGGGATTTCTGGCCCCTAGATCCCCCAGTTGAGGGGATCAGCCCCCCCCGTACCCTCCACGAGGAGGGGTGTACAATCTTCCTGGGGTATACATTCGGCTGAGACCTTTGAATACATAAGATAATCAAGCTCCACACCCAACAAGAAGTTGTTCTCCCCACAAACATAGCAATTCCATCTCTCGCCCTAGTGAAACTCATCAATGAAAGCCCTTCTTTGTCCTTGCAAGCAAGACAATTCCAGATTCTTAAACTAGAGGAAGAATGAGAAAAGGCTAAAGAAACCCACTTCCATCATCAGATATATTTCAAAGCCTCTTTTGATACAACCTCTACTAATCAAAAAACTTTTGAAGTAGGTGATCTGGTTTTGAACTGGGACAAAGCACATGAGGAGAAAGGTAAACATACAAAATTCCAAAGACTATGGCTTGGCCCTTTCCAAGTCATTAATAAAATTGGTCGATCAAAATTTCTTTTACAAGAATTATCAAGAAGGACAGATTCCTTGCCCGTTAATGGGCAAATTCTCAAGAAATGGTTTTCCTAGAAGATAACCTCTTCTGATTTTGTATCATATTCCCTTTAGAATTCTTAGGAAAATAAAAGTTAAGTAGTATTTACTTTTGGTTTTTCAAAATAAAATCTTTGATAATATTTTTGATTTATCGCTTCTATAAGTGGGAAAACTTAAAGAAATAATTAGGACATTTGAGTATTAGACTGAGCCTGATTTCTTTGGAAAAACTTGATCTTGCTAAAATATTTATTCTATGAACAAAGTCTTACCTTTACAAAGTATAGATGTGATGTTATTAGTCAAGAAAATAATATTTAACCTAGTAAGGACTTTCTGCTGACCAGTATCTTAAAATTCTATCATTATCATGCAAAACTCTTAAATGAACCAATGATTCACCCCGTCTAATAAAATTTTCCTTTTTCAGAGTGTAATTCTAAAATATAAAATAATTAGAAGATAATAAGTCTCATTATGAGCTTGTTTACCATGATCATAGGGAAATAATTAAACTGATATTACCAAAACTGCATACAAAAATAAGGTAATAGCCAATGATCTAATCAATCAAAGGACAAGGGGTATCATCAAGATCCATCTTCTTCAGTTTAGTTACAACCAGTGAGTGTCATTGTCATTATTAGGTTACGAGGCCTAGACAATGTCTTTTAAGCAACAAAATGAAAAAGACAAGATCCAAATGAGATTGGAAGCAAGTGAATAGCATTTTGAATTCTGAAAATTGCTTGAGATGGGACGATGAATCACTATTGGTTAGAAGATAAACCTGTCAAGGCTATTAATGCCTACTGGCAGCAGAGGATCTTCCTGTGATAAATGAGTCAAAAACCAAAAAAACTAATCTATGGGAGGACACCTGCTATATCTCTTTAAAACCTTAGTATTGGTTGGAGAAGGCATTTGTATTTTTATCACTATAAAGGGTAAATTAGTTGAATAAATAGACTCGGTAAGTGATTATGATTCTAGAGAAATGTTGTTTACTTTATAACTTATGTAATGATCATTCCTATAAATCTTCTTACCTTTATTATATAAATTTCAAAAAAACAATGAGAGATAACTGGTTCTCCCAAGTGAATCGCCAATTGTTGTACTATGAAACAACCCCACTCATTTATGTATAATAAAAGCTAATGTTACACATATAAATGGGGACCCTTATTAAGTATTTTAGTCTTTAGAAAATAAATCCTAACCCTAAGAAATCTCCTTGAAAAAACCCTTAGAACCATAAAAGTTTAGGATCCCCATCATAGATCGCAAATCACATTTATTTTTTGCGATGATTACAAACACTTTAAAGAAATTGTGATATGTGAATGATCGTCCCGTTGCAACATACCCAACAAACCCATTAAGAAATTGAAAATCGCATTTCACGAAAGTCACAAGTAAAAAGACCTTCCACAATGTCATTCGCCAACAATTTCCAAAATGAGATATTCCAATATCCGCAATTGCATTTCACATTATGAATAGATAACATTATATAACATTGTTTTAAAAAGATCGATGTGCGAATCAGGCAGCATTCGTGGGAATTAATATTTAGCGCCTTGAGGAGAGGTAATGATTTAGCACGTTATGGCCAGTAAATGTTGAATATCTTATTTGAAATCTTTCCATGATTCAAGTCTTTTCACAAAGCTTTCAGCCTTAACTGCCCAATATTGTTTGTGCTAATATATCTCATCCATTTCAAGCAAGCTACAAAAGATATGTCATTGCAGAAGGTGATGAAGAAACAAAACAAACTGAGCATTATAGAGTTTGAGCTTATAGAAATGTCTCCTATATTCTCTGTAATGTGGGAGGTGATATACAATAGGCTTGAGGATGAGCGTCCCAAGATTACTGTCACAAGAGTAACAACTGACTCAATAAGACCTTCGAGACTCCACTTCAAGGATGATGCCTATTCTTTCCTTTGTAGGAGAGGAGAGAGAGCTAAAATCCTCCCATACACTGATATCATCAGGTGGGTGGTGGAAAACCTCACCATTGGAGATAGGCAATTCAGGAATTCGAGAATGGAACTCATGGGGTCATTTAGCAAAGGACCTAAAGCAAATGTACCATATACCTGACCCTCAAGATATATATGATAAGACATATGTGGCCAATTTCACCAAGAGGAACGAAAAACCCCTCAAGATGATTAAGGGTTGGAGAGTATTGGAGAATAAGTTCAAATTCGATAAATCAAGTATGTATCCTATAGCCTCTTTGGCCAACCCCTACAACTATGTAGCTTCTATGTTATGTAGACTATACAAGTTACCTAATAATGCTAAGTTCTCCATAGAATGGATTCCTTTGATTGATGCCTTTGTTGATTCCCACATCATGAATTGGGCTACCATCCTATTTGATAACCTAGCCACCATCATCACCAAATATCGACAGAAGAGGTCCTCCTCTCTAGAGAACTTTCCTCATTTCTATTTTAGTGCCTACATTATGGAGGCCATCTGTTTCTACACTAAATTTCCAATCATGGATTGAAAATGGACCTTGCAGGACCCCTACCTTATCCAGCTCAACCATAAGAAAAATTGGGAATCCCATTATGTGCCCCATTTCTATAAAATATGTCATGTCATTATTTTGCCACTGTATCAGTTAATTTTCAATGAGAAAGCCCCTAGGTTTTCCCAGGAAGTCGCTACAGACCTTCTGGCTGTCGGAAAATATTTGGTTGAAGAATGTTTCACCTACATTAGGGTTTTGGTAGCAGAGTAGACCCATATGTTCTCCCACGGTATGTTTTTGATAAATTGTTAGCAAGAGAAATAGCCCACGAGACCCGTGGGGAAAGTTCTAAACAAATTTCTCAAAGAAAGCAAGAAGTTGTTATGGTGATCTTTTCCTATCAAGTGTAGTTCTTTCTCCTTAGCAAATTTTAATCATGTTATAAAGGAATCAATAAACCTGGAAGGTCACAGGCTCTATACTTTGCTCAAAAGGCAGTTTGATCTAGAAACGATAGCATACAACATCACCACTTTGGTTAAGATCAAGCCTTATAACCATGAGGCTAATAATTTTGAAGACCTTTTACAGTCAACTCAATCCTTCAAACAATCATTCGAATGGGTAAGGAAAAATCTGAGTCTTAGAGATTTGGAGAGCTTTCAGGAGTTCAAGAACAAAAGGTTCAAGGTTATCCCACTACATTTGTTGAAAATCGAGGACAAGCCTACTCCCAATGTGATTGTAAACAATGAGGCACCTGATTTTCACTTAGAGTCTCATGCAGATACAGGGAAAGCACTAAACATAGAGAAGGCCCAAGAAATCGAGACTACTACAGAATCAAGCAGGAAATCAGTTGAAAAGTAGGGTATGAGTACACCACCCAAGGAAATTATTTGGAGATCAAAGACAGTAGTTTGGAATAGGAGTGGGATCAATTCGATAAGAAATTACAAGAGACTCCCAAGATGATAGATGCCCATGAAAAGATTGAGTATCAAACTCCTCTACATGTTCAGAAGAATACAGACTCTGAACCAATGGACGAGCAAGCGTCGACATCTCAATAGACTAAAATCATCCCCACTCTGCTCACATAAGAAATTGTCTTGAAAGTAACCAAAATCCCTCCTCTTGATGTATTTTACAGCCAACTACACAAGGCCATCATAAGGAGATAGAGGAAAAGGAGAAGGATTGAGACACCTGAACTCCCGCCTAAGAATGAGAAAATGGACATAGTTCGGAAGGAAAACCCTTCCAACCCAGCTGAAAACTTGACAATATTTTCACAGTTTACATGAGCAAATGCAACTTCTACCATGGACAGAGCCATCGAAATATCTCTTTTGTTGAAAGAAAAGGAATAAAAGATTACACAACTTGAGCAACAGCTCGAAACAGAAAGGGCAAGCATAAATAGGCAGGCCGCTGAGCAGCTAGCTTAATTACAACAAAGCATGGAAGTACTGAAAAGAAGCCACGAGGCAGACATATCGGCCATGGATTAATTGCAACAAAGAATGGAGGTACTAAAAATAAGCCATGAGACAGACATATCAGCCAAAAATATGCAACTCCGAGACTTGCAGAAAGATATGGAAAAATATAAGCATGTTCCTACTATTGAGGAATTTATCAAAGAGGTGTTGGAGCTTAACTCTCTCTTATTGAAGCAGCAAGAACAATTTTTCCAAAATATGTAACATATCCCTCCTTATCTAATCACTAGTGACCAACTAATGGATAAATCGATTGACCAGAGAACTAAGTTTACTCATTTCAACACCAAAATCTCAGAGTTCATCAAATAGCAAGAAACAAAAGAGGGGAGGAAAGCCAATTTTCCTAAGATTGAGGAGACACACAAAGACATTATTTTCACAAATTGGGATGCAAGGATCAAACAAGCTGAGCTAGCAATATCAAGAGCAACTAGGGTGTCAAAGAATATAGTAAAGGTGGTAAACCATACTTTGTTTTCCACCAACTTGGTAAAAGAAGGCAACTCCAAAAAACTGCTCGATTTGAATGAATTGCACAACAGGTGGAAGGAAAGGGAAGAAAATCAAAAGAGAAGAAATTGCAAAGTTGAAAAATACTAATTGGGACTCATATTGGAAATACATCATCAAGTTGCATAATTAATTCATGACCCTTAACTCCAGTCTCCACTTGACTCAGCGGATGCTGCTACCTCTCACAGATGTGATTTTCGCCGAACAGGTTAAAACACATTTCAGGTCACCTCCTTAAGTCAAATCGATGGCTGATATATGTGATTTGAAGGATAAGCTGGCAGACAAAAAATCATCATCATAGCCTCTGCTCATTAAGCCATTGTTTATTTTCGGAGTTAGTTAACTAGTTAGGAGGAAGGTTGTTTGAAACCTCCTCAAATTTTTTATAATCTATGTTTGAACATTAGTTAGAATAGTATTTATACCCTTCTCATGCATTTAGTGAAGGGTCCAGAATTTTATCAAAAACATTTGCAAAGAATGCACTATTGTAAGTTTGTGAATGCTTTGGTGAAATTATGGAGCATGATCGTTTCTTTTAAATATCAAATTACTTTCCCTTGTTGATGAAATTTTTTATGCTTGGAAGATAATTTGATCTGAAGAAGGAGTTGATCTATGTCATTAGTCAAATGAGTAGAACCTCACATATATGGTACTTCTATATTATGTGATTATTCATGTTTCTATTTAATTAATGACAACACTTTATTTTCATGAATTGTATATGAGATATGTTTTTTCTGTTAAAGCATTAATTGCACTATTGTATGATGCCTAGCTGAGATTATTTATTTTCATATTTATATATCATCACATATGCGATATAGTTTATACACTTCTTTGACTAACTATTTAGTCAAAGCAATTATCTTTACACGTTATCATCTTTGTTTTATGTGTTATTGATCTTTATTATCACATGTCAAGCATATATCTTTGTAGATCGCATGTTATACAGAAATACCCGAGTTTATATTAGATCAAGTTAGCTAGAGATTTGCATGATAGAATAGGTTATTCAAGTTATAATTATTCTATTGCATCACTCGTAAACCACCCACTCCCATTTTAAAACACACAATGGCAAATTGGTCCCATTATCCCTAGTCAAAGCCACCACCTCAAATAGAAAAGGAGCTACCTTAAGGTCTAGACCAGGTGGTTATCCCCCATGTTGGAGCAGCGGAAATCTGAGGCTTCAACAAGGCCTCATTAATAAAAAGGTTTTTGAGGATAAATCAACAAGACTTGATCAGTTCAGTTTTGTAGCTCTCTAATTATTTTCTCTCTCTCTCTCTCATACTCTTGGATAGTTAGATTTTCCTTGGAGCACTCTTGGAGGGTGTTAAATAATTGGATTTTTGGAGCAAGAAATAAAAGGAAGAGAATGAAAGTGCAAGAGGGCATTGGTATCAATAGCTACAACAGGTTTTCCTTGCATTCAATGAATGTTTCCTCGCTAGTTTTGACATGGATGACACATGCATGTGGTTTTCTTGGTCATGATCTGTCACTGACATGGAGGATTGCCTGGATTGACAGTGGATTTGCCTAGCCTTGCCATGTTTTGGATAGGCATGGTGTTGTGGGTTTATTTACATTATTTTTTGGTTGGTTCTCATGTTTCCTTAGCCTGAGTTGAACTATTAGTTCCTGGAAGTCTTGGTTGGACAAATGCTATGGAGCCCTGTAATGGCTTGGGTTGAGTTACTAGTCCTCTAGCCTTGGTTGGACAAATGCTCTGGAGTGTTGTAACAACTTTGGTTAAGTTACCAATCTCGTAGCCTTGGATGAACAAACACTCTAGAGCCCTTGGTGGTTTGAGTTACTAGTCCTGTAACCCTAGTTGGACAAACACCCTGGAGTCCGGTAAAAGTTTTGGTTTGAGATACTAGTCTTGGAGCCTTGGTTGGACAAATGCTCTAGAGCCTGGTGTAATTTGTGGGTTGAGTTACTAGTCCTAAGAGATGGGTTGGAACAAACACTCTAGAGCCCTAGAAGGCTAGGATAGAGACTGATCTGATGTTGGTTTTGTGATGTCTAACCATGAGGTAGAATCATTGCTTGATGCATTGAGGTGGATGGCCTATGGAAGCCTTGGATGAGTTTTGATTAATGTGTTCTATGAGATCCCACATTCATGCTTGGAGAGGTTTGAATGACTGAAGAGAGATTTGGCTTATCCATTCTACAATTGTGTGGAGAATGGAAGTTCCATCCCAGGTTTGGATTTCACTTGATTAATGAAAATTTATTTCTCCTTGTAATTCTACAAGCATTATGATGAATTATATGTGGTTTATATGGCTATGATTTAATTGGTATGTATGTCCCTATTATGTTGGTTATTTATATGTTTTATGGTAGTAGCTATGTATGGCTTTTATCATGTTTTTACTTGTAATTGAATGATCAATGTATCTATGACCTAATGGATGGAATGGTAGTTAAAGTGAAAAGGAAACAATGCTTCATGGTGAATCTCAGAAAATTGTGAGACCCCTATGCTCAAATCTTTTATTTACACCTGTAGGTTGCATATTTACTAAGTATTTGAAAAAATGTTTGTCATGGTTAGGCTTGGTTACGTCAAGCCCTTGATCAAGTTTTTTGTTAGAGGATTTTCCTTTGTGTCATTTAATGTCTTGGAGAGTCTCATCAAGTTCTAGGAATTGGTTTGGAGACTATCCCTGGAAATATGGCTTAAATCTCGTAGTCTCTGACACTAAACTGGTTGAAAGAGACTACAGTCTCTCCCTTGTAGGAATTGTGGGAGCGACTATATGATTAAAGTCACATGGATTCCTTTTCATGGAAGCGATTTTGGGTTTAATTCATTTAAATGCTAGGTTAACTGAAGGGTTGGGCACCTGGAGTGGTGGATTAGATCCTAGGGGTCCTAAAGCACCTGAAGGAGGTATGTGTGTTGTGTTTTTGTCAATTCCATATCCTTAGGGTTACCTACAAGATTGAGTCATATCATATTAGCCTCTCATCACATGTTTACCCCAACGAACTAGTTGCTTGGGTAGATGTGGGAGGAGGGTGTTACAACAAGTTGTGGGATTAGTTTCTAGATTCCATTCTAACCCTTAGGAGAGCCACATAAATGTAGTAAAATAAATCCTTATATATCTGAAAGGAACTATTGATTATGCCATATGGTATTCAAGGAGGATGGATTTCACCTTAACAACATAAAAAAATGCAAATTGGGAAGGCAATTTTGATGGAAAAAAAAAAAAAACTAGTGCAACTTTCTTCTTTGGTAATTCCTTAGTTCCTTGGCTATGTAAAAAACATGAGTCTATCTCATTTTCTATAGCTAAATCTAAGTACATAGTAGTTGTTACATGTTTCACTCAAATTCTATGGATGAAAAAAGACCTTGAAAGATGTCAAAGTTGATTATGATCACCCCATTCCAATTATGTGTGATAATACTATTTATATCATCATTTCAAATAATCCCATAATTCATTCAAAGGAAAATCAAATTCCTATCAAGTATCATATATTGAGAGACCAAAGCTCTTCCGAGGGACCCATTTGAGTAATTAGGACAAAAGTTGGGAGTGATATCTATCTCATCTCATTATATTCATAATTATGGAGTATGACAGATTGTCATCATATATTAAGAAAATTATTTGAGGAGAAAGATGTTGAAAAGAGGAGAGTTATCAATTAGGACAAGCAACAGTTCAATGGAGTATCGATAAGCAGTCATGCACAATCCATTAATCTCATACATTAATAGTTGGCATTCAAAGCTATGAAAATAGTATTATTTGCTAAGTTGCAGACACAATGTTTCGCCATTGATGTTAAATGGGTAGAAAGTTAACCATGCTTTGCTGTTAGAGTTGGCCACCTTCTTGGTCACTACAGTTGCAAGTGAGGTACTAGGGATTTTAGGCACTAGTAAAACACTACTATGCATTTAAATATGGTATATGTGGTTGTATTTGTGGTGGTATCTATGATTGTCTTTGTTGGTTTTGGGGTATTAAGTCTATTTTTCCTACCTTGAGTTAGTGAGAGAGACCATTTCCCATTATCAAACTTGTTGACCTTAATGCACACTTCATCCACTCTTATCAACCTTTTTAATAGGATGGAAACTCCAATGATGTTGGCATGTTGTGTATGGTCACTGTGATGCATTTAAAAATGTAGAAACACATTTTCGTAATTACTCTGCATAGGCAGCATCCATGTTGAAATTTTCTAGAGTTTGTCTTTCCCCAGGAAATCCGCCCGAGCTACATGTGGATGAGTTGGCTAGGGGTCAATTATTGCATAATTTTCCTAAATTATTTAGCCCTTAGGTCTCCAAATAGATTATCCCAAAAGATACAATAAGCCTATAATATGACCCTATTAAGAGGGCAGGAGTTAGTCATAGAGATATAATTAGATCCATAATTAGTCATGGTGCTAGAACAAGAGAGAGATTAGTTATACTTCGATCTTATGCGAGGTTAGCCTTGATATAGGAAGTGGTGATACCAAATACCGACGAGGAATAACAACGAGTTTAAGGAATAATGATGCATTTTCATATTATGGGATAATTGAACTAGTTTATGCTTTTATGATTATATTGTTATCTCTTGCTTGGTTTATATTTATACATTTTATTTTTATTATGCTAATGTTAACCAAATTTGTAGATTGTTTTTTTCAATAGATCTACTTTTTGTAATTGTGTAGGTTTCTAGTGTAAGAAAGCAACGAGGAAAGATATCTAATGATCCTTTCAATCTAGCAGTACCAAATAACAACTTATCTAAATCGAAGGTATGCTCTATTCCTCCACTTTTTGATTTTTGTATTTCCATGCATGCATGTGAGATTCTCTTAATTGTAACCATTACCTTAACCTTTATGATCTATGCAAGTCTTGGGCAGGCTTCCTCAGAAAAGTTAGATTACTATTGTAAATGAAATATCTCCACTAATAGGTGTAGTACCACTCATGCTCCATTACACAAAAACTTGGTTCAAAGCATATGAACAATAGAACAATTGATGGTCAACATAAGGGGAGAAAATAACGGGTTCAAAGCCACAAAAGAGATTAGTTACTAGTGTGGTATTATGGAAATTGCTTATGAAATGAGACAGTGTAGAGCTCACTTAGGTAGAATATGAAAGCATAGATAGATTTATAGGCAATGTAGAATGATTCCCATGCTCCAATAAAAGGGGTTTCCATCAATGATAAAGGGGGTTATTGTTAATATATTTTTTCATTTATGTCAAGCTTGTTAAGCCTAAGAAGGTAGAAGGAGGAAAGTTGAAGAAGGAATGAAAGGTTGTGCAGAAAGAAAGCTTGTCAAGAAGAAAAAATTGTGTGGAAGGAGATTTTTTGCGTAGTAAAATCTTGTGCGGAAAGAAAGTTTGTGATGAAGAAAATTTTATGTAGAAGAAAATATATTGTAGAAGCAAAGATTGTGGGAAATAAAAACTTATGCACAAAAAAATATTGTGTGGAGAAAAAAATAGCGTGAGGGTAAGCATAGGTTCCATTTCTTTGCATAAAGTGGGGAAAACAATTGAGTTGGAAGTGACGATGTGGGGTGCAAGGTAACACCTAGTAATAAATCCATGGTGGTATGACATAACAAAATTGAGGGTCTCAAGATTGATGTCAGGACCATGCTTGGTAAATTTTTTATCTATTGAAGAACCTTGGTGATTCTACCGTTTATGGAATAAAATAATGTAATAACCATAGCCATAGCACTTATGGGTCCCATATCAAGACTTTGGATTTTGGTCTCAGTACAATCTTTGGCTAGCAAAGTTTTAATCGCTCTAGGTTCCACAACAAAGTAGTGCTGATCAAAATTTATTGGTGTATTGATTTTATGGTTATTAACATTAAAGAAACCATTGAGACATATCACAACTCTAACAATTTACATTTCCACAAAATATTTGGTTACAAGAAATGATTGAGTAACATTAAAAGAAAATAAATTTCCCAGGTAGGAAAAGGCACAATGACAAAACCAAATAGAGAAAGGAGTGCAAAAAAATAATGAATATGCTCTTTTGGAGAGAGTAACTATCTATTCTATATTTTGATGTGTTAAGTATCACATGAATAGAATTTTGACTCTATAAGTGGATATTTAGGCTTGATTTGAAATGGAACAACTCTATGTTACAATTTTAACAACCAAAACTTCATCCTTAAAACGCAGTGTCATATTTGTGAAGAAAATACTCCAAAAATTAAGATTAGTTTGTTATCATAATAATGCATTTTGATTTTAATACAAAATTATCATCTTATGATGGTTGTGCGGTAACTACACAAACAAAGCATGTGCATATAAACAACTAATTGATATCTAGGTTGCATCATATGCAACAGATTGTAAGGTCCCTACATGAGGTTCCACTAGAAATAGTATGTATCCTCCTAAAAATAAGATCAGTTTGTTATCGCAATAATGCATTTTGATTTTGACACAAAATTAACAAGTTATGATGGTCATATAGTATCGACACAAATAGAGCGTGTGCATATAAATAGCTAATTAATATCTAGGTTGCACCATATGCAACACATTGTAATGTCCCTACTTGAGGTCCCACCTGCAATTGTATGATAGAGGGTGTCAAGTAAACTTGTCTATAGTAAGGGTGCATGGAAATTTCATACATTTTGGTTGCCTTGCTGAGAAGCTCATAGGTGGTAGTTAAGATGGTGTATTAATAAATAGTCTAGGATGACAAAGGATGACTCTATACGAAAATGAGTGATAAAGTGTTGCATAACAAGCTTTGGTGGAGTACCACATGATTTGCAAATGTGATGATCATGTGTTATCCATGGTAATGTAATGGTGTTGATGGCTATAATAAAAGTAAAATTCCTAGTGAGGAAGTGATTATCATGTGTTGCATAGATGGCTAATAACATGGTATAATATTGGGTATTTAGTTATTTAAGTATTCTTTACTTCAAGGAGGTAATGGTGCCACATATTTTATGGTTAGATGGAATGGTTGTAGCATCATCTACAACGAAACAATCCCTTTGACATTTCACACACTCTAAGGTGTTTAGCTTGGGTTTAGTAAAGACATGTCAATAACATAGAGTTTAGGTGACATAAGTAGTCAGTGGCCATGCTGGACTAGCAAGGTCATATTGGAGGCACATTTCACCTAGTCTTCTTGAGCGTTATGGGACATACATGTAGAACAAAAATTCTAGCCTTGTTACAAATGGTATTAGAACCATGATCAAATACATGTAGAAATTGTGGATGTGTCACTTCACCACCAATACCAATTTCATTGAAGGAATTGATGGAACTACATTGATGAGAGATTGAATAATTCAAATAGGCTAGAATTTAAAGACTCTACTTCCAATGCCATTGGAAATGGCATGATAGAGAGCACATCAAGTAACCTTGGCTAAGGGTGTACAGTGAATCTATACATTTGGTAGCCTTGGTGACCAATTTTTGGGTGGAAGAAATGAGGTGGCTAAGATGGTGTACTAGCATGCAGGCTTGGATGGCCAATGATATTTATCGAAGTTGGGCATACAATCAACGAGGTACTACATGGAAAGCTTGGGGAAAGATTATACAATTTGGCAATGTAATGGATTGTGTATTATCCATGGTAATGTGCAACAACATCGATGAATGCACTAATGTTAAGCGACAAGGAAACAACATAATCTTCAAGGAATATCATGTGTTTGCATAGATGGATGATGGTATGATCTTACACTGGGAAGGAACTTATTCAAATATCTTAGCTTGAGGGAGGCAACAATGCCACATTCTCTATGGTTTAGTGTCAATGGTGTAACATTTCCAACTGTAAAATAAGTAATTCAGTGTTCCACAAATTTTAAGGTGCTTAGCTTGGGTTCAATCAAGATATGTTACTTAAGTGTAATCCAAGTAATACAATGCCATTCCTAACTAGTAATCTCATGTCAATGGCATCAACAACTAGGCTTATTTTGTGATACAGGGCACTCTAATAGAATGAGAAGTCTCATCTTTGACAACCAGTATCAAACCCACTTTCAGATGTTGAGATTGTGAAAGTTGCTTTTTTCCATTAAGGCCCTTTTCATTAGAGTAGTTGATGTAGCCACATTGACATGGAAACCAATAATTTGATCAGGGGACAATATATGAACCATACTTGAGGTTACATTAGGAACAACATGATGGAGGGCACACTGATAAGCTAGGTAAGGGTGCATGACGAGTCTATATGTTTGATGGTCTTGGAAACCGACTTCTAGCTAGTAGCCACAAGGTGGTTAAAATGGTGTAGTCACATGTAGACTAAGAAGACCAAGGGTGTGTAGCTAAGTGGGGAAAGTGAGTAATGAGGTATTGCATAGAAACCTTGAGAGGAGGGTCGTGCAATTTGATAAAAAAATAGATTGTGTGTTATCTATGGCAATGCAACAATGTTCATGGGTATAGTGAATGTAAATCAATTCTTGGTGATGTAAGGATGTGTTGTTTAGTGAGTATAGTGTGTTGGCATAGATGGATGGCATTAGAGTCTCACGTTAGGTCATATGTTAACTTAAGGGAGGCACTAGTGCAACATTGACTATGATCAGCTCACACTGGTATAGTATTGCTTATGCCGGAACAAACACTTAATATTCTGCATATTATAAAGATGCCTAATTTGAGTTTGGTTGAGACATATCCATTAGGCATAGTCCATGTAAGACAAGCCATTAATAACCATACCTAACTCATATGCTGAACTTAACTGATTTTAGATTATGGCATTATTCCAAAATGTGATAGACCTAAGTAAGATTAAAAGAAATTTCCTCACTCTAATTAATCAGATTCTAATTTTTTTTTGAAACCTACAATCAAATTAAAAATAACTTAACTCACTGCCACGTCACAACTATGCTTGTTTGTTTCATGAATAACGTGAGACACTAAAGCTAAAAGAAACATCTAACTCCGTGACACAATTCCTCCTCTCATTTGCATGGTAAATGGCGATTTCGATATCGATATATACAGTATATGTCATCAGACGTTTTCCGACCCATCATTCTTTCCACTTGCTCCGTCAGTTCCCATCATTGCGAACTTCCAACTCGAACGATTCCACTGACTATATCGCATGCACGTGAAAGCATCTTATCTTAGAAATTGTAGTGGTTACGACTCTCATTATTGCGAACTTCCAACCCGAACGATTCCATTGACTTTGCTGCAAACACGTTAAAGCATGTCGTAATAGAAATTGCTGTGCTTACAGTAATCAGCTGCTTTAACAACTGTGGGCGGGCCTGAGAGCAGACGATGCACGAAAAGCGAGTACTATAACGCTTGATTACAGTCTTTATAAGGATAAATAACAAAAGATAATAGGTTTCATGAGGCACAAATTGGATGATATTTGAGAAGGGATTGAGAGCCGCACATGGAGGTCAGTTGAAGCTTTCCATCCACCACAATATACTCCGACAGGTAGGTTGAAGGTCAGTGATGCTGGCAGGGATTTATTTTATGCCAGGGGACCATTCTCTCCGCTGACGGAAAATCCACCTACCATGCCAATATTTTTTTTTTGGGGTGAACTCAATTATCTAGCATTTATGTTTCGGTCCAGCCAGAGCTGTCAAATCTAAGGTTTTAGTTTAACGATGGGATTTTTTTTTGTTTTTTTAAAATGAAATGCGGTTATATAATTTCCTGAAATTAAGAATATTTTATTATGTAAATTGTATTTTGAAATGTAAAATTGAATTCAACCCCTCAAAAAATTTAGAACTAAAATTTTTTGAACTAAAATTCCATAACTTTAAAGACCATGGGACATTATAATTTCACAAAAAAATTGTCTCACTATTTATTCAGTGAAAAAAGTCAAAATGTCATCTTATTAGAACATTGCAAATGTACAAAATAGTCTAATCAGATACTCAGATTTTATAAAATAGTCTAATCAGACATTTAGATTTTATAGTCAATTTTGTTTGAAACTCATTGAGAAAATGAAAAAACCACAGTTTTATGTTGTTGATTCTACACAATTTGAAGTCTCTAAATGTCTTTTAAGGTATTGAATCTATTTCTATATTCCAATAAGAAAAATAAAAGATCAAGTGGTTAAAATACACCCACATTAAAGGCACATTTATGTTTTCACAAGGCTTATCTAGAATTTATCTTTTGCGCCAACCCTAATGGTTAAGTGTATACAATTATAAACATAGAAATTAAAGAGAAATCTAGCATTTATGTTTTGGTCTAGCTAGATTGTGAAATTCAAGGTCATATTTTAAAGTAGTTTAACATGGTGGTTTTTAATCTTTTCAAATGGAATTTAGTGATATAATTTTCTATTAGATTAGGAATGCTTTGTTGTTTAAATTGTATTTTTGAATACAAAAAATCACCCTCTAAAACTTTTTAAGGATTCTAGATATTTGAAGGCCATGGAACATTACAATCTCACAAAAAAATCATGTTTCAAGAGTTTTTAAACTAAAAAGGTCAAAAGGTAATCTCATGTCTGCAAATGGAAGCATTTGTCTAACAAGGCAACTTTTTGAACGGTTCGCAGGAAGATTTTATAGTCGCCTTTTCCTAAAGTTTGATGAGAGATACAGAGCCTACAAACTTTGAATTCTCTAAGGGTTTTTTCAAGTAGCTAAATCCCTTTACATATTCAAAAATGCAATTTAAATGATAAAACATTGTGTGATTGTGTCACAAGATTAGAACCAAAAAGCCAAAAGATAACCTCATTTATGATTTCATCAATGCTTATATATCATTTATGTTTTGGACCTACTCAAAATGTTAAATATATTGAATTTTAAGATATCGATAGAAGTGACATCTAGAATTTATGTTTTCGTATAGCCAGAAATATCAAATGTAAGGTCATATTTTAACGTAGTTAACAAGATGATTTTTTCTATGAGATTATTAATATTTTGTCATTAAATTATATTTTTGAACGCAAAATTGAATTCAACAACCTATAAAACAGTTCAAAGACTCGGACTCCATACCTTTGAAGATGATGCAACATTACAATCTCACCAAATATTGTGTCTTGGGTGAAAAAGGTCAAAAGGCCATTTAATTAGATCACTGCAAATGGAAGTAATGGTATAATGAGAGGACTTTTCAAGACTTTCTTAGGTAAATTTTATTGTCAAATTTTCCCCAAATTCAATGGGAAATTGGGAAAATCATAGTTTCAAGTTGTTAAGTCTACACAATTTGAATTCCACGAAGGTTTTCATGGCATTGAATCTATTTCTATATTAAAAAATGCAATTTAAATGGAAACAACATTACAATCTCACCAAGAATTTCTCATGACATTTAAACCCAGAAAAAATCCCCTAGTTAAACTACACCCATATGAAAGATGCATTTATGTTTCATTAAGGCTTATTTAGTGTTTATGTTTGGCCTGTTGAATATATGTGGTTATTAATGTTGAGAAGGTTAAAATAGTAATTGGATATGATATGGGTTTAGAGGAAGTAGGTGGTTTGATCAAAAAATACTTTAATATGTAGCCTCATGCAAAAACCATCTAAAAGTGATTCATTTTGTCAAAAGTTAGATGCAAGGTGGAAATTGGTATTAGGGTATATGATTGTTTCTCACATTTTGGTTAGAGGGTGGATTTGTTCTAAATTGAAGCAAGAAAAAGACATGTAGAGATTATTTTGAGTCAAAATTGGCTATGGGTGCTTCTTAAGCTAGTCCTAAAGTGCTAAAAACATTGTTTTGACCTTAAGAGTGAGCTAATACTTATTCAACAAATATGGCTATTTTTTCATGTTAACTTATCAAACTTTGGAGAGAAATTATTTCAGAAAACATACCAAGAAAAAGGATACATATATTGTATTGTTCATCTTGTTAATATATAATGGATTTGTGTAGTTTCCCCTTCATTGATTCTCATTTATTTCATGCATGTTACTTTCATAGTTTTGTTTCTAGCTATTCACATGTATGTTAATATTCCTTTGATAATATGAAATAGCTTAGGGATTTATTATTTCTAACAATTGGTTTCATGCAAGTGTTTAGAAAGGTTTTTGTCTCCTTGTGTTCAAGAAGAGAATCGTGGGAGGTAGAGCTTAGATTTCGTTGGTTACATTAGACAAGGACACGATAGAAAAAGCATTGGTAAAATGGTATGCTACTAGTCACTTTATTGTTCTTTACATGCTTTTATTAGTTGTTTGCTTCAAGATTTTATATTTCCATATAGTGTTATTCCCCTGTCTACCTTGAATTCTGGGAAAAATCGAGGCAAGGATTTCCTATCCACGGGTGATTTTTTCTCCATGGTAGAATTGGAAACTTTATTTGGGAAAGAAATTGTTTTCTTTCTCTAAGTATTTGTTACCTTAATCCTAGTTTATTCCTAAGTTTTTGTACCTATTGTAACTTGCTTATATTATTTGGGTTATTTTTCTTGCATCTGAAGTTTGAGCTTTCCCTATATTGTCGCACAATTGCGGGTTGTATTTTTCATTCTAATGCAACTAGTATTAAGTTGCTAGTTCGCATAGTCATAACCACCTCCTAGAGGTCACTATGTGAAACATTTCCTAAGCGTGAAAACACCTCTAGGTTGTTGTTATGATTTGTTCCTTCCACATGTTTTTTTTTTGGATTCTTTGTTTTTTCTTTTTCCTTTCCTAGGTTTGGTACTCTATGATCATACCACTTAAGACTTTCTTCTTTTGTTTTTATCTTTGTATAAAAACATATGAAGCATTTTTGTGTTTTATGAGATCTTGAATGCTTTAGTCTACCACTTTAGTTGATACTGCTATCAAAAGAATCTTTTGTTGCCCCCTTTCATTGATAAATTCCTTTGACATTCAAGAGGATTTTCTTTTAGATCATTTTTACCCATTAGATCTCTTTTCTTTAAGTTTGAACTTATGGATGCACAATGAAAATTTCTTATTCAATTTTTTCATTTTGATTGACCTATTTGAGTGTTTTATTTTCTTTGAAGGTTATCTAAATTGTGCTTTTCTTGCATGGTTACAAATCAAATTTCCTCAGTGTTTCCCACAAGTAGTTTTCTTTTACTTTATTTGAAAGAGAAACAAAATAAATAATTCATATTTCTTTGTAATAGTCGTATTTATTTTCTTTGTGCATTTATAGGATTCATGCATTGAAAATATTATTTGTTGGTTGTATTTTCATTTGGAAAGAAAACAAAAATATAGACTCTTCCTTACTATAAATAACATCCATCGAATTAAAAACTTCTATTTTCTCCCAGTTCTTTAATTCCTCTATTGTGCATACATGAGTCAAATCATCAATTTATTTTTACACCACTTCCATTTTCTAAGTAAGAAAAATTTCTCAGACATATTGTCATTTCGTTGGTAGGACACAAACACTAGCATAGGATTTTAGTGTCTTGTATTACGTTGGACAGGACACTCTCTAGGACCCAAAAAACAAACACTAGAACCTTGGGTTAGGGAATGCAAATCCATTTGCAATCATACATTTCCTATGTATCCCTTCTAACATAGGGGTCAAGTGCTAGGCCATGTTGAGATTAGTGGGGAAAGGGCCATATTTTGTTTGGTCTCGGTGGTGTGTTATATGCACATATGGGGGTCTCTTTTGGAAGGGTGTGGGGTTGATACCATGCCTTTGTGTGTGGGATTGACCCACAACTATTCTCCCAATTCAGTTGGTTGTAGGTGGTGACCATATCACCCATAATATTAGGGATCCTATACAAGTGAATATCATTTGACAAACCATTTTGGACCTATATTGAAACAATTCAGTTACACCATTTTAGATTCTTTTTCCTTCCTTTGTCACAACCCCACAATGTTAGGAGTGACTAAAAGTTTACATGTAGGAATGTTTTTGCCAGCTTCAATTACCACTGTGGGAGGAGCAAAATTTCGCTCCCCCTTAGCATCACTTAGCAAGATTAGCCCTCCCTCCATATTACTTACTACACCTTGATTTTATATCTAAAGGTAGATACCCATTTCATATTTTCCAACTATGGTTGTTCCTCCCTCCCCAACATTGGTGCCATCCATGGAATCGACCTTGATGATTTTCCCTCATTCTAAAGGCCTTCCATTATCTACACTGATTAGAAGTTGACCTTCCACTTTAACAATCATTTCACTTGGAGCCCATTTATTTTTCCTAGTTCTCGCCCTCCCTAACCTCTCAGAAATTCCAAATAGGATCAATGCTTATCCCCTACAAAACTAAGAGAAACATGTTGAAAATTGGGTAGCTTCAGGATGAATTTCCCTTTGGAAACCCTACATCCCCAATGAAATCTCATTGAGCCCCAAAGAGAAGAATTCAAATGGATAAAGAAGTATTATTTTTTAATGTAACACAATTATTTGAGGCTAGCCATCATCAAAATCAATATGGGCATCAGAATTTTAAGGCTTGTGAAATATATATTTAAGGATTTTATTATTATGAAATAGGTCCATATAGTAAAATCATGTTGACCACCCATTATGAAAGGGTCAAGTTTATCCTACATCGAATTGAATAAGAGGAGGCCTTTAGATCTCATTCATACATCATTGGCCCACATATTTATCTCTCTTTTGTATCTCACATCATTACTTCAGAGGTTTTGCATTATCTTGATGAAATCACACTATACCATGGCATGGATTTGCTTATGTCGTGCACTATATTGTGTCATGGATTTGTTTAGGTCTCACACTATATTATGGCATGGATTCACTTAATACTCGCACTATAAAGCCTCGCATATATTCACAAAAAGTCGCATATATTCTTTTATAATTCAGTGACTCACATATCAATCATGAATCCTATGGCTTTCTTATCTTATGGTTCACTTCAACGTCTCTTGACTCACACTCAGTGTATTTCATTTCTCACGGCTTCAACATCTCTTGACTTGCACTCTTCAGTGGATTGTATTAATTGTGTATTTCTTTGTGAACCGAGCAATGACTCCCACATATTATAGTCAATACTCTACAATGGCATCATTACATGGCAACAATACATTAGTTTTTGTGGAAGACATACATTAGATATCATGGCAGACATATATTGACTAACATGATAGATATACATTGGTTATCATCGTAGACATATATTGGCTAAGATGGTAGATAGTCATTGGCTAACATGGCAAACATACATTGTCTATCATGGCATACATTCATTGGCTAACATGGCATACATGCTGATGAGGCACATCATTGGGTAACGATATGGAACTTAATACACCTCCAAGCTTATTAAAATCAACTCTTTTCATAATTCCTTACATGTTTTAATTATATTTTACTTGATGAGATGAGTAAAAGTAAGATGTTAGTCTAGTGGTATAATGTGCATTGATTGCAGGTTTTTGGGAGCAAATCATGGAAATTTTGGCTAATTAAGGTGCAGGAACTCAAATGAGACAAGAAGGAGATATTTTAGGAGATCCTCATTAAATCCTCATGCATTTGAACATCCCTCAATCAAATAACACTAGCTCGGAGTTGCAGGCAGCTGAGTCATGAAGATCATTAGCAACCGAGCCAGTGATAGTTAAGAACCAGTTCATCTTGAGTTTGGAAGCCAAGCCTCCCTAGATTTAAGGAAGTTGTTAGAGACTTCAGTTGTATAAATAATGAGGCCTAGATCCTCACTAGGATTCAGATTTTTTATGTAAGAGAACTAAATTTTCAAGTTGAAAGCTTGTGGCAAAACACTGTTTTGTACTTTTTGATATGTTAATGAGAATGAGAATTTCCTTGATCCAGCACTGAGTTGACTCAGAGGGTTGATGCTCTTGGGTTAGGGCCTAACCCTAGCAATAGAGGTTCCTCTTATTTTACTTGTATGCTTAAGTTATTTCATAGATTACTTGTTGAATTGATTTTGGCATTGTTTCATTGCAAGTATTGGTGAATTTGATTAGTTTGCTTCCATTTGTGCATAGATTTAGCAGTAGCTTTAGAGAGATAAAGAAATCCCAAAAAGGCTGATAGCAGGTGGATCATTCCTCACGCCTCTCTTCAGGGACCATGGTTTGAGGAAAAACTCCTATTCAGACCCAAAAAGAGAGAATTCTGATTTTTTTTATGGAATTTAGGGTTTTCTGTTAATTAGGCCAGCATCTTTTCAGTTTTTAAGGATAGGTTTCAATCATTATTTTTTATATTTACAACTTTGTATTAGATTTCATAGTGTTTACAACATGCATCAAGTATTTCCATGCATGAACTAGGCAAATGAATGATGGAATTTTGTTTTCTTATGTTGATTGAAAATATTTCTTTTTTTGACATGATTCATGGGTAAATTCCAGTGATGTGTGTATTGCGGGAGTTTCAATAGTGCAGGAAGATATCATGCCAGCATGCCTAGCCCAACCTCATCCATCCATAATCAACAAAATCCATTAAGTCCATAAACCAATTTATCATTCCATAAGAACAACATTCCATGTTTGTTGAGCAAATCCAACCATCTTACAAACTTTGGTTTGGGTTCTGAGGAAGTCCTAGCTACTCCCTTGCCTTATTCCTTCAATTGTTCACCTTCCCTAAGTCCTACACCACCATCCAAACCACTCCTTGTACTTTCTTCTAGATCTTGTAGGAATACAGGGGATCCTTTATGTGTATTAGGACATCCTATAAGTGTATTAGGACATCCTATAGGATGACCTGTAGTGCCCTATTTTGAGGTTGATTGGTGGAAAATGCATCTAGAATTATAGGAGAAGACCCCAGCTTGCCTCTCAAGCCATATGACCCTTCACAATTATATCTCTCCATGCCTAACCCACCTGCCATACAATCAAGATGAGTTAGCATTCATATTTTCACAAAAAGAACAAAAAGAAAAGGGTTATTGTGTTCATTCATATGCACAACAGTAAAGTGTTTGATTATCTCAAATTGCATGCTTAGGATAGTCAGGGTTACACATGTGTTACCTTATAATTCTTTTGAAATAAGAACTCTTAACAAATAGCTAAATGGTTGGTTTGTTTAAAGCATTTATTTCAGCCTTTCAGTACTTCAATATACAATATTTCAGTTATCTCAATTAGGGTAAAATTCCCCTTTGTCTATTGGTAATCAAACTTCTTTTAAATCAATAGAAGGTTGGTTCGAGAAACCCTAGTGGTCTATTGCCAGCTCAGTAGTGACAAAGAGTGGATCCATTGCATCCACTTGTGTATACAACACTATCACCTCCAAGTTTCTATGAACCCTAGGTTGATAAAGTAAATCTGGTAGCCCAGGAGTTGCAACATTCTTGCTGCAATACTAGCACTCATCACATTTTGGCACCGTTGTTGGGGAGGTGTCTGAGTAGATGTGATTTCTGCTTTCTTTATTCCATTTATTATCTCTTACATTCTGATATTAGCTTCATTTTTTCAAAAGTAATTATAAGTTGGTTTGATTTCCTTTCCATTTTTCAAGTGAGCTCATTCAGCAGTTAGTTTCCATTTAGTTTGTCTTTTCAATTCTGCAATTAGTCTTAAATCTTGAAAAACAAAACAAAACAAAATCACTTCTTTCATGCCTCGTAGGAATAGGGATAACTTAGGAAAATTTCTATCAAATACCCCCACAACTTTAAACAACTAAGTTGTCCTCTTCTTCAATGGCTGTGAATTGGAGGACCCCTTAGGTGAACAACCAAAGCTTTTTGAAGAGCCTACAGGGGGAGAAGAAGAAGGAGAACCCATTCCAACTAATGTAATGGCTAAAAATAGATAACAGAGGAGATAAATAAAGAATTGAGGGTGCTTTTCCCATCATAGAAACCAATGGGGATGCCAAGATTAAAAACATAAGCCCCTCTGCTATTCCTCACTTCCATGGCCTGACCTTAGAAGATCTAGATACATTCTTGTTTGAGTTCACTGTCATATGCAGAACTTATGATCACACAACTAATGATCAGAAGCTGTAATTATTCCCATCCACTCTCAAGGATGCAGCTTTGCTCTGGTTCATGGGTTTACATGGGGAGAGCATCACCACCTGTGCTTAGATGCAACAAGCTTTCAACAACAAGTATTAGGACTACTGCAGATCCAAAGACACTAAAGAGGAAATTTTTAGGATGACCTTGGGGCATGATGAGTCCTTAGAATATTATGAGGAAAGATTCCATCTTAGCTACAAAAGGGCCAGGTGCACACTTGATCCTAAGTCACTAAAGCTAGGCCTATTGAAAATTGTGCAACAAGAAATGCTAAATTTAGGAAGTGCTAATAATAGAACTACTAAAAATAGCACTTATAAAAATAGCAATTTGGCCAATGAGAATTTTGGCCACCTTCGGTGAGAGGTGAAACTGCTAAAAATAGCATTTCATGGTCCCTTCCTATTTATAGTAGTCCCTGGTCTATATATAGGAAGTAAATTTGAATTTGGTCTTACCAATAATTTGGAATATTGATTAATTAATTCTCCATGAGTTAATTAGTTATGGAAAAGCAAACTAAAGTCTTTGTGAGAACATGCAATAGTTTCTCCACTGATTCAGGAATGTGTCCTTGATTTGCTCCACTGATTGAGGAACTAAGAATGAGTTATATATTGAGAGAATCAGTTGATTTAGTTTAACTTAGTCAAGTTCAATTATATTAATTTAACAAGTTGTTAAATTAATGAGATTCAATTTGTTGATGCTTGCATGCATGTGACAATTGTTATTTTCAGATAATTGAGAATTCACTCCTGGATAATTGATGCATGTCAGTTCAGACAGAGACCCAATTGAGATCAGAGAAGGGACAATGTACTATCAATTGGATGAATATTTTTCCTATAAAGGAAGCTCATCCATGATGAGGATTTATCTCCTTCAAGTTTGTGTAGTTAGATCAGAGGTTAGTGAGTATGTGAAGAGGCCAATTCACACAGGTCACAGCACTAGACCCCAAGCTAACTTCACAAGGAAATAGGAGGCTTGGAGGGCAAAGGAGAAGGTTTGTGAGAAGCCTTTGACTATCTATGAGTAGTAGAGGGATTGTACTGAGAGCTAGATAGCTTCCGAGCTAAGGCTTTGTGTAATCCGGACTATATTTGCACTTGTATGATAATACAGAGATGGGATTTTAGGCAGGTGCTTTCCCTGGGAAAATTCTTCTGTGTTATGTGTGATTGATTCCTTCTTATCAGTTTTATGTGTTCTTATTGATGTTGCTCATGGTTGATTAAGCTTCCGCTAAATTGTTTGTAGAAGTAGATCAAGTGTTTTTCTTTAGTACATTACATTACCAGTTTTATCTACAGGTGGGAATTTCTACATGGTATCAGAGTTGACTGATTTGTAGAAGAATTCTACAAAATTCTACATGGTATTGGAGCATAGGTGATCAAGGAGAGAACAATATACTGAGAGGAGATTTCAAAGTTTTAAGTTTTGGGCTGAGATTTTGCAAAGCAGATCTGAAAATTTCTATACAAAATTTCCAGAAATAAATAGCAGATTTGGATTCCTTAAAGAAAAAATATCAAAAAAAAAAAAAAAAAAATCAGCTGAAACAGAGTTCGGAGGAGGGAGATATCGTTTATTTAAAATCAGCTCTTTTTCCAAAAAAAATTCATGACAACGGGAAATATGAAACATATTGGTGTGCTAGCCAAGAACCTATATGCACTTGAGGTACAAGATGCATTCAAAGCCCTGAGGAGCAAGGCAAACGTTAGATACTTGGTGGTTGAAAGGGAGAGTAAATTACCTCTCAACATGCAGCGCCAGAAGAAGTCTCAGACGATTGTGGAGGAGCCACGATTGGTGCGGTAACTTCAGGGGGTTGTGGAGCAGCCACAACTAGAGAAGCCATGAGGAGATCGAGTAGAGACATCTAATCATGTAGAGACTTCTACTAGTGGAAAACTTTGAGCCAGGAGGGCAGAGAAATCACATGCATCCATACCTCGAGGTAGGAGGTGGGGCGATGTAGAGTGATCGTCCTAAGGAGGAGGGGAAGGATCCTTGAGGTAACCAACCTCTTGGATGAGTCCTTGCTATGGGAGCCCTAACGTGGAGTAGCAAGAACTAATTGATTGGGTAGAGATAGATGTAGATGGAGCGGCAGATAGAGCTACAGTGCAGGGAATCCCAAGACAACGCAGAGCATGCAGGCTACAACAAGGCGAGAGGCACAAGTGTGTTGCATAGTACAAGGTAGCATAGAGAAGGGTGCTACAGTGTGAGATGCATGGAGATGTTGCAGTAGTGCAAAGTGCAAAGAGGGAGCACTTGTCAGCAGCAGGTAGAGCTTCAGCATCAGAGTATGTTTTTGCCCCAACAGAGAGGTCAGATGGGAGTTTTTTGTTCCGAGTGTTGCTAGAGCAACCACACTTGGTAGATGTGTTGCATGCAGAACATTCCAAAGTTACATGATCGGGTTCGAGAGGAAGCATTTCTTGTTGAGAGGGAGTGTTGAAAAGTGTGCAACAATAAATGCTAAATTTAGGAAGTGTTAAAAATAGAACTACTAAAAATAGCACTTCAAAAAATAGCAGTTTGGACAGTGAGCATTTTCGCCACCTTGGGTGAGAGGTGAAACTGCTAAAAATAGCATTTCATGGTCCCTTCCTATTTATAGCAGTCCATGGTCTATCTATAGGAAGTAAATTCAAATTTGGTCTTACTAGCAATTTGGAATATTAATTAATTAATTCTCTATGAGTTAATTAGTTATGGAAAAGCAAACTGAAGTCTTTGTGAGAACATGCAATAGTTTCTCCACTGATTGGGGAATGCGTCCTTGATTTGCTACACTGATTGAGGAATTAAGGATGATTTCTATATTGATAGGATCATTTGACGTAGTTTAACTTAGTCAAGTTCAATTAGATTAATTTAACAAGTTGTTAAATTAATGAGATTCAATTTGTTGATGCTTGCATGCATGTGACAACTAGAATATTTAGATAACTAAGTACTCACTCATGGATAACTAATGCATGTCAGTTTAGACAGAGACCCAGTTGAGATCAGAGAAGGGACAATTTACTATCAGTTGGATGAATATTTTTCCTATAAAGGAAGCTCATCCATGATGAGTATTTATCTCCTTCAAGTTTGTGCAGTTAGATCAGAGGTTAGTGAGTGTGTGAAGAGGCCAATTCACACAGGTCACAGCACTGGACCCCAAGGAAACTGCACAAGGAAATAGGAGGCTTGGAGGGCAGAGGAGAAGGTTTGTGAGAAGTCTTTGATTGTCTATGAGTAGCAGAGGGATTGTACTGAGAGCTAGATAGCTTCCGAGCTAAGGCTTTGTGTAATCCGGACCATATTTGCACTTGTATGATAATATAGCGATGGGGTTTTGGTAAGTGCTTTCCCCAGATAAATTCTTCTGTGTTATGTGTGATTGATTCCTTCTTATCAGTTATATGTGTTCTTATTGATGTTTCTCATGTTTGATTAAGCTGCCCCTAAATTCTTTGTAGAAGTAGATCAAGTGTTTTTCTTTAGTACATTGCATTACCAGGTTGATCTACAGGTGGGAAATTTCTACATGGTATCAGAGTTGACTGATTTGTAGAAAAATTCTACAAAATTATACATACTCAGGGGGGGTTAGGGAAGATCTTCTGGATACCCTAAACATGCTAGTAGGAGGGGACATCTACTAGCTACCCTATGAAGATATCAAGACCATCTTTAACAACCATTCTAGGAATCTAGGAAAAAGGGTAAGGCTAGTCAACCAGTGGTGAGCTCATCATCTTCCAACACATCTATAAAAGGTTGAATTGGAAATATGTTGGAAGACTTCAAGAGTGAAATGTTGCAAACCCTTTCCCTACAGATGGACACTATGTACATAAAGAGAAGGTAGAAGGAAGCAGACAAAGAATTAGCCATCTTTTGTCCCAGATGCACAAGGAGGAACCCTAGGAATGAATTTCCATTAAACCTTATAGAAATATGTCAGTCTATGAAGAAAACCACTCCACAAACAAGTGCCCTTCTCTACCTGGACTAAAATTTATGTATTAGGGAACTCAAGGGGTGACTAAACAGCTCTGCTACATAAATCAAAGGAGGCATCATGGCCCTCGGCTATACCAGTGGGGCATGCAAGGGTCATCCTATACATATTACAACCCTAGCCAAAACACATCCATTCCCTCTTAGGGCCCCCTTGCTCATCCCTCCCGGTATACACCTTCTCCTTAGTATTTTGCACCTTAGTACAATTTCCAACTGACCAACCAACAATTTCAGCCATATACTACTCCACAATTGTTATCAAACCAGCTCAAGAAAAGATAGAAAAGATAGATCAATGCCTTAGAATTCAGCCTCTTCGAGGGGGCAACCTCCTTTACATTACATAAATGAACAATTCTTGGATGATACAAATGAAAA
>APFE030581938.1:119886-174141 GCA_000404065.3 Pinus taeda
GGTGAATTGGGTAAGGAGCATGATATGGGCACGTTATAGAGTGATAGTCAAAGTGCCATTCATCTTTCAAAGAACTCAGCATTTCATTCTAGGACGAAACATATACAGCTCAAGTATCATTTCATACGATTAGTGTTGGAAGATGGAGAGTTGAAGCTGGAAAAGATACACACTAGCCAGAACCCTGCAGATATGCTAACAAAAGTTGTAACCAGGGATAAACTGAGAATATGCTCAGTTTCAGTTGGTCTTCAAGGATGACAATGAAGATGAGAAACAACCAGGTCCAAAGAGGAGTCATTTTCCAACAAATGGAGCAGCGGTGGAGTTGCTACAATCAGTCTCCAAGTGGGAGATTGTTGGGTGTGGAGCCTGATTATCTTCTATATTCAAAAGTACCACCACATTGGACCCCAGTTCAAAATGGGGGTGGCAACGCCGCCCATAAAATATTCGCTGCAGGGGGGTCCAGGGGGGGCGGCTGCGACCTTTGGGAGCCCCCCCTGGCGGGGGGTTTCGGGGGCACCGCCCCTGAAGCTAAAAACAACTATAAAATTGCCTTGTAAAAGTATAGTAATTTCTAGTCAATCTGGGCTGTTCATTAGGTGTATGATCTGACGGTAGAACTTATGTTTAGTTTAGGGTTTTTTTCCCTAGAAGGCAACCCCTCTCTTGTATGAGGGCATTGTATTTGAGGCTGTGAGATAGATGTGTATTATGTGTGAGCGAGAAACAGAGAGGTGAGACTATGAGAAAAGACAAAGGATATTACAGCGGATTTGTTGTAGGCTGTGTCTCTTCATTTTGCTGGATAATAGAAAGGAAGGACTGGCTGTTCGAGGTGGACATAGCCCAAACTGGGTGAACCACTATATCTGTGTCTCTCTCGTTTTGTGTGTTTTCTGTGTTTATATTTTTGCAATATTTTATGTGTTCCATCGCTTCGTAATATATATAATATTCTAAGACTTTTTCACTTCCCTAGAAGAACCTTTTTGATCCTTTTTCACACCTCTTTCTTGACTCTCCTCTTCGCTGATTTTAGAGATAACTTGATGCTTCATTTGAGCGGTCAAACTTCCCTATATATAGGAGATAGTCCCTCCTATTTGAGCCAACTTGAGATAGAGAGGTTTCCGTGTCCTTAAGTGCACCAAAAATTCACTTTTTAGCTAACTTTGAAGAGGAGACTTGTCTTTTCTTTGGAGGATCACCTTTGACATATTTCTTTGACTCTAGTACATAGATTTACATAGTGTAACATGCCATCATGGGTCTTTAACAATTACATTGACTATTGGACTTTCCTAGAAGCACTTAAACATGTGCTTGACCTATGCAATGAGCAAGAAACTCATTTTTATAAATGAAAAAAATAATAATTCTTCTGTTTTATAAGTACAGAGATCAAAATTACATTTATGAAGATCGAACTGGTTACACTTTCTTCAACAGAAGATAACATAAGTGATGCTTATTCTGAAGAAAACATTGACATATGATCAATGGATAGTGATGGATCCTGGCTAAGAGGGAGACAGGATCAAGAGAGAGTTGTGAGCCTCCTCCAATCTACATTAAAGATAAGTACTTTATGGACTTACATCATCTCTTTGTGTCACTATTATTATTAATTTATTATTTTCAGTTATTGGTGATTCTTCTTGCATGATTCTTTTGTTTGTTTCACTAACTTCTTGAATGAGGATGTGATCCATCTTAAGGATCATTAATATGCATAAGCGTGTAGGAAGGGTTAGCTCCAAGAAGGAGTTGGTGCTAGAAAATAAAGGAGACACTCTTACGTCTAAAGAAGAAAGATAAGTGTTGCCTCATCACCAGGTACACTTTCATAATGATTATTTATTTTTCTATTGTTGTCCTTTCTTTTGTTCTAGGGTCACAAGTACATCTAATGAAAGTAAGAATGAATTCCTCTATATCAATATTGAAGGAGATGTAGAGCCATCCCTTGACTTGAATTGGACATGAAATTGAAAAGAGTGCAAGACACCAAAGGAAGAGGCTTCCTATTCAAAGGAAGTAGATTGAGAGAAATAGTATGATATGACTCTAAGAGAGATATGTCCTTCATGCAAGGACTATTCTTGATATCTAAGATGTAAAAATGTCCAATGCTTCCACGATATTGTTCGAACTATGATAAGAAATAATATCTTAGAGAAAGGAGGCTATCCTAGCTCTCATTTCCTCATGCCATAGTGAGCTTCCTCTATGATGCACTGAAGGAAGAAGCATATTTTGAGGAATTTTAGGAACATGAATAAAAGACTTATGATTGTGGAAATAAGAAGGATCAATATGAATTCTATCAAATCCCTTGGGCTTTGCATGTATGAAATTATGGGCATCTCATGCCACTTCTAGTCTCTGTTGAGTGGCGAAATGAGTATGTATTTACTATTAATTTCATTACCTTTTCCTTGATTCTTATCACTTTCATATCTTAATGCTCTAGTATATTGAGGAATTATGGTAAGAAACAGATGAATTATTTGCAGTTACGATTTAGCTAACTTTTACCTTTCTTTATGCAGGAAAGAGACAAAAGGAACAATTGTTGTTCCTTGACGTTGGAACAACAAAATCTGACAAACAAAGGAAGGAACTCATCGGTTGCGGACAAGGTTGAGGGCGAATTAGAGGGATAAGTGAAAAAAAGGAAAGGTGTCTAAAGTTAGCAATCAATTTCGAATCCCTCAGGAACAGGAGATCGTGAGGGATCGCATTTACCATTTACCCTTTACCCCTTTTTGATTATAAAAGAAAGCGATTGTAGGAAGAAATGGGAGGAATGTCTGTTATTTTTCATGTTGTAAATTTAATTATAGACTTGCGATGTTGGATAACATGATTATATTGTAATGCTACTTAAGTTCGATGATTAATATATAATTGAAGTTGTTGTTCCCTCGCATTATCTGAAGTAGCTTAGTAGTGTTCGCTGGTGGCTAAGGGCCCGGCCTCTGGTGGATTTAACTATTTTCCTGTGTTATATTTCTGATTCTCATCAAGTTTGATTGGTTTGATAATTTTATTGTTTCTGTGAGTTTACCTTATTCGTTGTTTATTGTTTCCTATATTGCAATAGTATATGTTCTTTATATGCTTTACAACATTGTCATTTGATTTGAGTTATGCTTATTACATAGTAAATTACTTAGATAGTGAATCACATTAATTTAATCAGCTATAAGAGTTTGATTATCGCTATTGGACTCTCGGAATTGATATCATTTCTAGTTTGATTACTTTATAAGATTGAATACAATTTAGATTGAATCAGCTAAGAAGAGGTGAGTTATTGTTACTGTGCTCTCAACTGATGCTATTGTTATTTGAATTGCTGTAGGATTTGATTTTAGTAAAGGATTGAGTTTTGATATTTCCTTTAATAATTGCAATTTGAGTTTATTAGATGCATCCATTTACTCTTGTGTCAAAGATCTATACTACAATTTAGCAAGCATTACTCTCTGAATTTATAGCATCCACATATTGTGTACACTCTTGAAATAGGAGGACTTGCCTGGGCTGATGATTAATGTGGGATAATTAGGAGTTTTAAAAGGCACCTTTTATCAGCTAACATTTTGGCACCATTACTGGGGAGAGTGTAGCCATTGTACAAAGAGTGATATATATATGATAATTTTTGTTGAGGAAGAATTGGGTATTGAAAACGGAAGGTAAGAACCTACGTAACGAGCAAGTAAAGTGCTTGCTTCTCTGCCCACTTTTCAACACAATTACAGAAAAGTGAAGTAGGTGTTTGATGCTTGTCTATTGAGAGAGAACTAGGTATTAAAAATGGAAGGTAAGAACCTACGTATGGAGCAAGTAAAATGCTTGTTGCCCCACCCGCATTCTAGTAGACTTACTAGGAACTTAAGGTAGAAATAAGCATTTGAATTTTTACATGAATGACTAAGAAGAAAAGACCAGAAAACAATCCAATTCCACGTCCCAAACCTGAAATATCTAATGGACCGGTGACCCGTGGATGATCAACTTTCATCAATGACATCTTAAGAAAAGTTAAATCTCAGCTATCTGTAGGTCCCTAAACCGTAGCTTTCAAACAACCTACTGTCTCCCTGCGGGCCACAGACTCACCATCTGTAGCCTACAATGAGGTCCACAGTAAAACAGAAGGGACTGAGCAAAGTTTTCAAGATATTGAAAATTCGCACCCAATTCCCTCACAAGAAGGGAACTCTTGCAATATTCGTGAAGGAGGACGAGAAACAAGGGACATAGAGGAACCAAGATCCCCTCAGGTAGTAATTGAGAAAAGGACACCCAGTGTCCCAGATCAAGGGAGATGTTAAGATCATTCCCACCCCTTCTAGACATCCTATGGATAACTCTCTAGCTCCAGAGACCCCAGAAGGGTACTGGCATATCTTTGATCAAATGCCCAATAACCCACAAGCACCCCAACCCTCTACATTACAATATCCTATCATTGACACAACTGCCAATGCACCCATGAAAGCTATCCCTCTACAAAATATTCCCACCTTTCATGGACTCACGTCAAAAGATCCAGATGCATTTCTGTTTAAATTTGACGTATTATATCGGGGCTATGATTACACCACCGATCCCCAGAAACTGAATATGTTTCCCTCTACATCAAAGGGAGCAACCCTACATTGGTTTATGGGACTAGGTGGGGGGCACCATAAATGATTGGAACCAAATGAAAACTGCTTTCCTTAAAAAATATCAGGATTATTGCAGATCTAGGGAACTAAAAGGTGAAATATTCCAAATGGTAGCAAGACCTAGTGAAACATCGGAAGAGTATGTGGAGCGTTTTCAATATAACCTCCAAAGGTATCCCTACGCAACTCTACCTTTGCCTTATAATGTGCTAAAAACTAGACTGATTAAGGGGATGAAAGACCAACGGATAGTGTTAGAGCCTAAATCTACCTCACGTTAAGAAAGGTAGGATCTAGGATAACAACAAACCACGCTTAACATGGTAGCTAGCCCTACCAGGTTGGGAGAGGGCTCTCTCCTTATCAATCTCAGCAAAATATGATCAATGAGGCTTGAGATGACTGATGTGAAGACTGATTTTAGTCTAGGTATGTGTCCAGAGGACTTTGATTGAATTTGATGATGTTTTGTTGGCTCAAATGGAAAGGCAGATTTGGGTCTGGGGAATGAGGCTCAGTTTTGCAGAGATCTCTATGGGGCAAGGTAAGAAAATGGTTTGGTACTTCAAATTATATGAGATGGAGAGCTTTTAGACAGGTGAGGAGTTGAAGAGGGCAAGAAATTCTCAAGGATCCTCTTCAAACAACTAAAAACATGAATAACTAACCAAACCCTAGGTAGAGTAGTGCAAATCAATGAATTCTACCTTTATCCTTGTTTGATTTAGTTAAGATGAAGCAAAGAGAGATGGTGGCATACATAAAACACATGTAAACTTAAAATTATAGAAGAAAACACAATACCAAAGCAAGATGCCACATGAATCCCATAAAGTGCTGCAAAGCTTGGTCTATTCCTTATCCAAACTACTAAAATGTGTATATAATTTAGCTCCAAGGTTTCCCAAAAGTACAACCTTTGCTAATGATTGAAAAATTACAAGATATAGGCAATAAAAAACTCATCCTAGCCTCTAGGGGTTGAGCTCATAAGTTTAGGAGTTGTTCCAATCAATTCTAAACTGAGAACTAAAAAGTAGGCAACGGAATGGCTTGTCTCTAAAAACTAGGGAACTGATTCATTCAGTTGCAAACTACCTTTTCATTGATGAATCTACCTCTATGAGTGAAAATTTAGCATAATTACATCAAAATCCATATAGTCACATTAAATTACATCATAAGTTTGACAATTAGAAGGATAAAAGTCAAATTGTCAAGAAATTAGGCGAAAGACAGAGTATTTTGGTCAAAATGAGCAAAATTCCTCCAATGCGTCGCGCTAATTTCCCTATGCATAACGCCTTTTTGCAGCTGATTTTGGAGGCCTTCCCTGTGTCCAAATTTATTCCAAGTCTACTTGTTGGAAAGGTTTTCCTGTCTACTTTATAGAACAAGTAGAATTTTTGAATTTGGCCTCCATTTGCCCCTCCCAAACTGAGTTCTTCCAATACTACTTCCCGTGTGTCCAGAAAGGGGCAGAAAGGTCATTTTTGAGATGTTGTTGACCTTTTTGGAAGCTCAAAACCTGTCAAAAAGTATTGCCCATTTGTGATCATGCATATTTTTTCATGAAAAATAAACAAATTCCGAGTTTTCCTCAAAAGAAGGTCCACATCAAAAGCGAGTGCCAGGTAGCGCGGCGCATCGGGCAGAAAAACCTGTTTTTTGGGCCAAAAAATTCAGAATTGCCAAAAGTGTCCCAAATTTCTTGAAATTTCGGCTGAGTGTCCTCCATTAAGTGTTGTGTTGTTACAAGGAATCCTTAGCCAATATCTGAAGTCTATCTTCCTCTTTTTGCTTCCTCGATGCCTTCTTCAACTTGGCCTTCAAGTTCCTGATTCATGCCTTGCAACTTTTGTTTCTCACCAAGTAATGGTAGGCCATGTGCCTCAACATAGTTTTCTCTCTATTAGCCTTCTGTAGAAACTTTTCCAAGTGGATATTTTCCCTCAATCCAAGACTCGTGATCAGCATTGATTTCTTATTCAAGTGGTGTGATCTTGACCTTCCTCCTCTTGGCAGCTTGCATATTTTCTCGTATGTTTTGTAGCTCCATAATGGTTTGCTGATCCTCTAGCTATTTGTTTCTTTGCTCCAGATATTTTATCATCCACTTGGCTCTTTCTAGGTTGAGAGACAAATCATTAATGTCCACTTGTTGCTCCTGAATGATCTCTTTGAGCTTTGATCTTTGTGGGCCCAAATCGGTGTCATCACTCTGAATAAGAATGAAATCTGTCTCCTGCCCTCCTGAAGGCCCCTCATCATGTAATGGGTATTTTCCCTTGTCATGTACCTACTCTACTGATGGAGGAAGCGAGACCCCTTCCACCCCAAGTGGATATATTACTCACTTTGCTACTGCAAACAGCCTTCTAGTGCCCTTTTGGTAGGTGACAAACACTGGCACACTAGCGGTTTGTGTCTCATGAATCTCTTGCTGATGTGACAGCCCTCCTGGCTCATGAAACGTTGTTGGGGGTACTTGAGGACTTGTAAAGACCTCATGTGAAATGAAATCCTACCATGAGATGTTCTGTAAACCAAGCTAATGGAAGACCACAATTTTTATTAGTGCAAAATGATATATATTGTTATATTGCTGTTGAGGAGGCTTCCTGTGCACTAAGGTGGTCATCTTCTCAATGTTCTGGCAAACAAAATGAGGGAGATTCATTATTCTCACCCTAGTAAAGTGCATCGACAATCTGATATGATAGGTATATAGGCAAGAAACTGGCCCTGACAGATGAAATATTTAATTATGATTTTCATCAAGGGAGCATAAGTGTCTTTCAGATACAGGAAGGGAAAAACTCTACTAAGATGTCTCTGATAACTAGCCTTGATGTAAGGCTCATAATGCTATCTATCAATCTGCTACCTTTTATTCCATTATTCACCGACATTTGGAATGCCAGTTGCTAGAGAAATAGCCTCTGGTGTTAAGGTGAATGTCCCACCTACTAGAGTGACTTGGCCATTATGGAGATGGAGCACAAACAACCTAGCCAACTCATGATGGTACTGGACTCTCTCTACCATTTCACAGAACTGATAACAAGATTGGCGTTGAAAGCATGTGACAGCAAGAGGATAGCCCTGCAGCTCGGCAAGTGAAGTAGGCTCCTCTCGTATATGTTTACCACCCTTGTGAGGTCTCCTTGGTGCATGCATTTCTCTAAAAGAATCACTGAGTGTCTCCTCATCTTGGTCATAGGAAGGATCAGACTCCATGTTTGCCAATGTTTGAGCTTTCTTAGATGAGTATGAAGAGATTTATGGTGTCTTTAATTTTCTGCTACCAAGGATCATAATGTATAAGGGACTGTGGAGGGAATATATATGATGGGTTTTGGGAATGTTGTTGACAGGATTTTGGGGAATAGAAGGGTATTAGGGATAGTAATTAGGCTTTTGGACAACAATTAGGGTTTGGAAATTTTTAACTAGGGTTTCGGATAGTGGAAGTTAGGGATATGGGGATAGTAAATTTAAGGATATGGGGATTAGGGAATGGGTTGATGAAACTGGAAAATGAATGAGGGAATCAAAGAGTGAGGGAGTGATGGAGTGGAATTGGTAGAAAAAACCCAAATTCGAAACCCCGTGCAACTGTTTTTTGGCAAGAACTGCAAGGAGGTAGGGTTTTGATTTTTCTCAATAAATTGCCATAAAAATCAAGAGAAACTCACTCGCTAGTCATAGAAGGATGTTGACTTACTTGAACAAGTGAGGAGTGAGAAAATTTCGCAATTTTGGGAGAGTTTGTGGGTGAAATAGGCTTGAAGCCCTGTGCGTCGCGCCACAAACCTAGTACACCGTACCACTTCAATGGGTCGTGCCTATGTATCTTTAACATTGCAAAGGGCGGCCCCATGTGTTGCGCCAACCCTATGCGTCGCGCCCCTAAAACATGCCTAAGTTGCTGCAGTTTTGCCTCCTTTACATTTTTTGACCTTTCTCTTGTTCTCTCCTTCTCCTTTAGATGAAAATGAGATCTTTTAACATGACAAATGGTTTATATACATTTGATTTTAAGTTTTCACTTATCAAAAACCCACTTTGTAATGTTTGTCTTTGACTTGCTTTTAAAACTCTGTTTTTGGGCAGTTTGCTTTATTTTTGCCTTTAATGAACTGAATGCTTTGATTTTTTGTTTGCTTTGCAGGTGATGTAGTTGTTGAAGCTTGGTAAGGTGACCAAGGTTTCCACTGAAGTTATTACATATGGGAAAACTAAAATTACATCAAATTTATACATAAAAACATAAAATACTTTGTTTTTCCTCAAAATAGGGTTTTGAGGAAAAATTCAATCACAAGCATGTGATAATGGAAATTATTATTACTGGAACTTTTTTTGACCTCCTCATGTGCCTGCTGACCGTTATTGAGCATTTTGAAGACCTTATTGAGGTAACCCTAGACCTAATGACATCGAAAACCCTAAAAATGACTTTTGCAGATTGAAAGACAAAAATGACTGCAGATGATCTAGATGAATGAAAGTGGGCCAACAAGTAAAGGACATGAGGGAAAATGTACAATAAGCCACTACCGTCAGATGATCCATTATCCTAATGGAATGTAGCTGACCAAGTGAGACACCTAACATGCAATGCAACAAGAGAATTTGATGACTGATGGAGGGATGAAGATACCGACACTAACAAATAGAGACATTAAATATTATGGGTAAAGGTGATATATATCAAGAAGACTATGCTAGCATTATTAATTTATGTATCAAGCGCTTAAGAGGCAGTATGAGATTGAAACCAGCAAAACACGATATGACCACCAGGTACAACAAAATCTCTGGCAGAAGCATTACTCATGCAGAAATCGCAAACGTGCTGGAAGATTTCAAAACAGATATCTTGGGAACTTTGACAACACAATTAGACCTTATGCAAGCCAAGTAGAATCAGGTTGAAGCAGGATAGAACCTGGTGATCTTTGGCTCGCGATGCAGGAAGAAGCATATTCATAAAGAATGCCTACTAGATATGGTACAGACCTGTGCCATATGCACTAAATATCATGCCATAGAAAATTGTCCATCACTCCCAAGGTTAAAAGCAGTCTCCAAAGACGTATAGGAAGAAATGGAACTAGTCTACCTGTTAAATCAATGTCGCCAATGGCAAACACAACAAATATGTATGCCTAACAACCCATCTTCCTTTTTTCAACCATCGTAATATAATTCTCAACAATACATAAGAGCTACATGGCAGAACCAGCCACCCTTTCTTAATTGGTCACAACAACCATTATCTATGCCACCTTGGTCCAATCAATCAAATTAGAACAATAGTTGGCCAAATTCCTCTTACTTTCCACCATTTTTGTAGAACAATACATTTCCATCCCAATGGCCACCCTCCACTTCACAAAACTAGAACTAGTAGTCAAGTTGGAAAAGACCTACAAACCAGCTAGTAGGAACAATCCCCCTACCTCAACCTACACTACCAGTGCCTTACACATTGCAGCAAAACCCTCAACCCAATCTACAACCATAGCTCCCAGCCCTGCCCAACCCGAATCCCAACAATAGACCAGTCCAATCGGTACAAATTATTGAAGGGCTGGAGCCAGAAACTGAGTTGAGAGAGTGTAATGAACTCAAATTGAGGTCTATATGGATAATTGAGTCAAAGGGGAATAAAAATATACAATTAGAAGAACCGTTACCTATAGAACAAACACCCTAAATGGAAAATACAGTTAAACAGAAGAGCCACGATCAAACTATTACCTCTTCTCCACCATTCCGAGAAAGGTTAATTATACCATGCCCAATAGAATATCCTGATTTCAATCTTCTGGGAGAATTAAAAAATCTTTATGTAAAAATGCCCCTCCTCCAAGCTATTCAGAACATTCCAATTTAAGCAAAAACTATTAAGGAATTGTGTAGCAAGAATCCTAAGAGGAAAACAAAAACAACACGAATTGTCCATTTAGTCAGAACTTTGTCTAATTTATTATCAGGCAGACAAACACCAGTGAAATATGAGGACCTAGGAAACCCTATAGTCACAGTACAAATAAATGGATGTTCCTTTCTCAATGCATTAGTTGATCTAGGAGCAGCCACTAATATTCTCACAACAACAACCTGTCAAAAACTTGGCATTACAGCCTTAGATCCAACTACGACCTTGCTAGAACTTGCTGACCGATCGGTTGTCAAACCAAAACGGACATTACAGGATGTAATGGTGTTTGTAGATTCTTGGGAATACCCAGCAAATTTCTTGATTATTAATCCTAGAAACCGGCTAGATGGACATCCCCTAATTCTAGGAAGACCTTGGCTAGCGACCACATATGCTTATATAAGTTTTCGAACAGGTAGTATGACTATAGCAAGAGGAATTAATGTGAAGAATCTAGCTTTATATCCTCCATCTTAGCCAAGTCGAGCAATAATAAAAACTAGAAAACAACCTGTAACATATTTAACTAAAAACATTTGATCACCACCAACTATAGCAGATGCTCTTGAATTTATGAATCAAACAGAAGATGGCATTATTAACACTTACATTAACCATCTAGATGTCGTATCTAATCTAAAATGTCAGATGATTGAAGCGGCCCTGTATAACGAAATTGAAGAAGATCTCGTAAAAGATATCAATGACCAAACAATAACAACAACAAATGTTTATAATAGTAAACCCATCGAAATTGAGCCAGGGAAAGTCCTAAACATTAACAAAAACCTGACTGATGACCAGCAAAAAAGGCTTGTTGAACTTCTTAGAAAATATAAAGAGGATTTTGCTTGGGATTATCTAGATATGAAAGGGATTGATCCCCCATTATGGATGCACCACATCTATACCGAGAAAGATGCGAGACCCATTTGAAAACCTCAACAGAGGTTAAACCCTCACCTTAAAGATGTTGTTAAACATGAACTAGAAAGACTGTTAGATGTAAATTTCATCTATCCTATATCTGATAGCAAATGGATTTCTCCATTAGTTGTGGTTCCCAAAAAGAATGGGAAGTGGCATATATGTGTTGATTATAGAGAGTTGAATAAAGCAACCCAAAAATATCATTTTCCCCTCCCATTCATCAACCAGGTTTTAAACGCATTGGCAGGTAAAAAATTATTCTCTTTCCTAGACAGCTTCAATGGCTACAACCAAATCCAAATTGCCCCTAAAGACCAGGATAAGACTACCTTCACCTACCCCTGGGGGATTTTTACATACAGGTTATTACCTTTCAGATTATGCAATGCAACTAGCACATTCCAAAGAGCCATACTTAGCATTTTTTCAGACTTGATAAATGAGGGACTCGAGGTGTACATGGAAGATTTTACACCCTATGGATATGACTTCGAGCCGGCATTACAGACGCTAGAGAAAGTCCTGCAAAGATGCATTGCTACCAGGCTCTGCTTAAGCCACGATAAATGCTACATGATGATGACCAATGGCCTCATCTTGGGTCACTACATCTCAGCAGCCGGAATTTAGGTAGATCCAGCAAAAATTTAGATAATCCTCTTAATACCTACCCCCTGCACACAAACTGAGGTACGTAGTTTCTTGGGATTTTCTGGATATTATAGAATATTTATAAAGAATTTCTCCCAAATTGCTCCACCATTATATGCTTTAACAGGAAATATTGATTTTCTATGGACCAACAAATGTGACATTTCCTTTGAAGCGTTAAAATGGCTAGTATCAACAACCCCAGTATCACGAGGCCCAATCTAGGATTTGCCATTTCAGATTTCATCTGATGCATCAGATATGGCCCTTGGAGCAGTTCTTGGCTAGGAGGAAGATAAGAAGCCTTATGCGATATACTACATCAGCAAAAATTTAACTCCTGCTGAGTTGAATTACACTGTGACTGAGAAGGAATTTCTAACTGTATTCTATGCTATTAACAAATTCAGACACTATATAATAGGATACTCCCCATATCAGCTAGTGTTTGGAAAAGAACCTATCTTCCCAATAGAATTTGAAATTCAAACATTGAGGATAGCTCAAGAAGTAGGCCTAGACCTGAATGAAGCACATATTAGTAGGCTACATCAAATCAATGAATTGGATGAAATCCAACTATTAGCTCTTCAGCATACTGCATTGATCCAACAAGAAAGAGCGAAATGGCATGATGCCCTCATCAAGAAAAAGATCTTCCATGAAGGTGATTGGGCACTTCTGTATGATTCTAGGTTCTAGGATTTCCCGAGAAAATTTTAGACTAGATGGTTAGACCCCTACAAGACACAAGAGGTGCACGATAATGGCACCCTTACATTAGCCACCATTGATGGGTTTGGCTACTCTTTTAAAGCTAATGGACATCAAGTATGTCTCTATCACAAACCACTTATGAGAGAATCCTTTTGCCAACACTTACAGGAAGATTCCACAATACAAATTCTTGTTGAGGAGGGCAACCTTTCCATAGCACCAATCCAGTGAAAAATTTATTTCTTGAAACCTGTCCATAAATTTGTCTTTTTGTTTTCTTTCTATTTGATTGGATTTGCTTGGATAGTAGATTGTATATTAGTTTTTTTTCTCTATTTTTCCTTTGTTGTTCCCTACAGGGAACAGCTACTATTCCCTACAGGGAACAGCTGTTGTTCCCTATAGGGAACAAAACTCTTTTGTGTGTATTTTTTCTCTGTTGTTCCCTATTTCTTTGTTATTCCCTACTGTCAGGCTGGGAGCGGAAACATATGAATGGAGCGGAAAGACAATGAGACAACATTTTTGAAACAACTTTTTTTTTAAACTCAATCTGGGAGCAAAAAGACAATGAGACAGGCCCTTGCTGCGTGGAGGCACCAGTTTGGGTTCAATGCCCACTAACAGATACCAATACAGCGTTAAAAGCTCACACTTAACCGATATGGAGCAGAAAACATTGAAACATTACCAGTTACAAAGCCATACAGAAGGAGCAGACGTTTGGTTCGGCCAGTAGAAGAGCCGAACAGTATCCCGCAAGCTCGTTCAGACAGACGGAGGGTAAGATAGCAGAAAACGTATATCATTCAAGCGTTAACAAACGGATGCACAATAGCAGACAAATGCATTATGGCAGAGGTAGTGCATTATGGGACAGAGGAGTTACAAGGCACGCTAAAATAGGAACCTGGGACCTGTGCTCTGATACCATGTTAGGCCAGGAGTAACTCCAAACTTGGCAGAAAAACTGATTCGTTTATTTCATTAGGTAGCTATTGTTATATACAAGAATGTGACTGCTCAGTTCATCTTCTTGATGACTATTCACATTCCAAATTCACCCAATCGCAGAGGATTAGGTGTCAACACCTACAAGGAACAACAATTTTCATGTGTATTTCGCTTTGTTGTTCCCTACAGGGAACAACAATTTTTGTGTGTATTTTTCTTCACTATTCCCTACAAGGAACAACTACTGTTCCCTCTAAGGAACAAATTTTTTTTTGCATGAATTTTTCTTTGTTGTTCCGTACAGGGAACAACTATTGTTCCTTACAGGGAACATCAATTTTAGCATCTATTTCCCTTGTTGTTCCCTAAAGGGAACCGCTGGTGTTCCCTATAGGGAGCAACAATTTTCGCATGTATTCCCCTTGTTGTTCCCTGCAGGGAATGACATCATTTTGTGTTTGTTTTCTTCATTCTTACCTACAGGGAACAACTGTTGTTCCGTATAAGGAACAACACATTTTTTGCGATTTTCCTTTGTTGTTCCTTACAGGAAACAGTTGTTGTTCCCTATCAGGAACAACACTTTTTGTGTGGGTTTTTCTTTTTCTATTCCCTTCAAGGAACAACACTTTGTGAATATTTTTGAGAACATCCTCTTTCTCTTCCTTGCATAATCATCCCTAGACCATCCCAGTTCACTCTTTATGATCCTCTTAATGGCATGAAATGTACAATACATATTTAAGGACAAAAAGTATGGAGTCTAGTGGAGCAAACAAATATCTTGAATACTATCATCTTTAAAAAGATTGTTTTGTCATGATCAAAAAAGAAAAGGACACAGTTATCTATATCACTTCATTGTCCTCATTTCCACTATAAACCAAACTAATTTATTATCTGTACCATGCTGGTTCCCCTTTTCCTATATAACTCTCTTTGTATATTATCAATAAGATTATGGGTATATTTTTTTCTATTGATATGTTCAAACTTCTTCCGCCATCCCTAATCTTAAGGAGCGTTGAGCCACCCTCTATGTATAAAATGGGGAGTCTCATATATATAATATATATATATATATATATTATATATATATATATATATATATATATATATAAATATATATATATATATATAATATGTATATATATATATATATATATAATATAATATATGTATATATGTATATAATGTATATATATATATATATATGTTATATTATAATTATACAACAACACAACAACATATATATACATATATATATATATATAATATATATATAATATTAATATATATATATGATTAGATATATAATATAAAATATTATATATATACTAACAATTTTATGACTTTTTTCCAAAGATGGAGGACAGGGGCTCTCATCACTAGCCAGCCTACCATGATCATAAGGAAGGATCAAAGTGGCATTCCCACTATAGCCACCACACCAGGGATATGATCCAATGGATCCATAAACAAACAAAGTCCTTGGAAACAAGAGGTCTCAACATGAGATGGCCTGACTGCTTTCGCTACCTCCCAGTGAATGGAAATGTGTTCACCTAGTTAGCATGCTAGTACATTGGTCTCTATTATGGACATCACAGGGCACTTCCCCAATTATACATAGAGGACCATGGTTCCCAAGGGTTAGAAAGCAACTGTGTCGAGGCTATGGACGCCTGCAGGAAATAGAAGCTCTGTTGATGGTATTGAAGCTTTATTTTACATCAATAATTATTATAATACCATCTTCTTATGTTTTTATCTTTTCTTCGGAGAGATTATGTTCCTAATGTACCTTGAACCTTTATGCATTATTAATCTTTTTTTATCAATCCCAATAGTTTAAGTGGAATAACTGCAGTAAAGTATTATTTCTTGTGTAAGCTGTCCCTTTTTCTTTATCATATCACATCATGACAGCTTATCACTTATGCATAATTCTCATTACACGCCTTGATTTCACCACTCCAATATCCTTTATGATCCTTTCATTAATATGTGTACCTTTCTAATCCATCACCCCTGTACTTCGCCACCAGCGCGTTATCCTTTCATTCATTCGGTCATAGGTGACCTATTATTTCGAAAGGGGGAAGGGACCTCTAGTGTACTTAAGCATGCATTGTCATCTTTGCATTGGATTTTGCAGAATGATACGACATTCCATGATCACAAAGAATCTGTAATTATAACATTCCTCAATAACGGTATTTATGCTTATAAAGTATCACTTAATAGAACAATTACAACCAGTTTCTATTCCATCACTCGGCTCTATTCATTGCTATGCTATCTTTGGTACACTAATTGTTTACAGAATTCAAGCATCATGGGAGGAAGAACAGTGCACCGAGAACTGTTAATACTGGATGTCTTCGATGAAGCCAGGGAAATTTTAGCTTGAGTCGGATGGATAGCATACTTTCCGAGATTTCAACCACCCAACGAGGAAATTGCCATTGAATTCTTACAAAATCTACAAAATGGACAATCAATGGTAAGAGGTAGACAAATCACAATATCAAACGTTGTGATAGCAGAAGTATCTGGGTTACCGATAGAAGGACCAGTATGGGTTGGTAAGCAGTTGAAGCTGCATGATGCTATCGAGGCTTTCACGGAAGAAGGACAGGAGCTAATTAAGAAGGGAAAAGGTGTTTGGCCATCTTCTCTCCGAGAACCATGGGGAGAGCTAGCACAAATCGTCTAGAACTACATTACTTGTGATGGGTGTAAGGACATGGTAAGGTCGCGCCAACTCAAACTTTTAGTAGTTCTAAAATGAAAGTGCTCTGTTAATTTACCTGCATTGTTGAATGCTTTGCTGCATGACACTACCGAGAGGCTAAGACGATCCCAACATATAGAAATTGTAGTGAGACATTATTATTTGATTAGATTAATAGTTAGCTATAACCTTGCCCAGCAACAATCAACCTGGGATGATCTAATAATAGCCCTTGAAGGAGGTATAATCCTGCCAGCACCTAACCCTGTGCCAAAAAGAAAGAGGACTACCCTTTCAGTGAGCATACCTCACAAGCGCAGACGATCCACAAGGTTCAGGTCAAAACAGGGAGTGTCTACAAATCCTCAAGTCAACCTATAGAATTATCCAGCCCGGTAAGTAATCAATACCTACAGCTAGAGTTAGAAGGACATGATAACCTTGAATTAGACCATGAGGTAGGAACAAGGCATTCTAGAGATGAATAGAGAAATGAATTGGGACTTCAATCAACACCAAATATGAGCCCCCAAGGTGATTTGTTGCATGATTTCGAATTGCCCCAAGTCCTGGACAACATTAATGTTTACATGTAGCCTGCAAGCCCGCTCAATCTAATTTAGGAGAAACCCAATCTCCTAAGAATCCTAGTGATACCAGAATTCTATCTCCCTCAAAAGATGCAAGCCGTGAATTGGAGATAGATGCAAAGGCCATTCGGGAAGTAGAGAACCAATCTGGTGACATGCCTCCAGTAGAAACCAGCTAGGTAGGCCTAAGCATAGAAAACATAGGCCAAGAAGAAGAAGTCAAGACAGAAATAATTCAAGAAACAGATAACCAATCTGGAGACACGGTGTTATTAGAAAAAAGCTAGGGTGAGCAACCAGGCTCTTTAGAAGCATAAACCATTAACGAGACTATCAGCAGAACAGTCCCTCCTCCGAAAAAATATAGAGCCAAATTGAAAAAGCTAAGGAAAGAACAGCAGAAGCTTCGCAAAACAGTCAGAAGGCTAAGAAGAAAAATAAAAGAAATATCAGCAGGAAAGGTTCTGGACAAAACCCCGGAGACAGTAAACGTGGCTGTACAGACAGAATCATATGAAGGGAGGGCTACAGGGACTCAAATTGAGGCCATACCCACTCAACTAGTCATCATTCAAAAGGAACATCATGCAATTTTAGTAGATGTAGCTACTCAAATAGAGGATGTATCCTCTTAGAGCATGGCTACGTAGACGGAGGTTTGGACCTCCCATAATAAGAAAATTCAGATAGAAAACATCCTTTCTCATAGCATAAGCACTTAGAAAAGCTTACAAGCTAAAGATGTCATGACACAAAATGACCCTATTATACTAAATCTTTAGGAAGACTTAGCAGAAGCTCGGCTCGCGTTAGAACAGCTTGAACAAGAAACCGTTTCCTAGCATAGATATCAAGAGTTGTAGAGACAGCTTCAGGAAATGAATGCAATAGAGAGCGAGACTTTCGACAGATATAGGAAAGCAGAAGAGAAAATAGAGAGAATCAAGCTCAAACTAGATAGGGTCATAGGTCAGGCATATATTATCTAATCATTATATATAGATGTCTTGGCATGCAGGTCTCCTACTACTAATGATGCCTTGTTTTTGTTAGAACGATACTTGTTGTTGAAAATTAAAGCCGTGAGAGCTGGAAAATAAATTGAATTAAAAATAGTTGAAGATTTTATAAATTGCTGCAAACAGCATGGTGTAAAGGATCAAAGTCTACTTTGTGAATTTTACCTGCACAATTTTGTATTAGAGAACGATGTGGAAAAGAAACCTAACCCTTTTGTGGGAGATGTTCAATTCCAGGACTTTATCTCATTTGTAGTCAATCAAATTAAATGGTTTAAGGCTCATAACACATTCCAAAGACAAGAGCGTGGATTGGATCTTTGGGTAAGAAGTGAACCCAAGCACCCTTTGCAAATGCTTGTTAACCATAAGAGTCTGATGACAAGGGAAGGGGTGATTAAAATTTTAGGGCCTATTCATAAGGAGATTGTACAAAATGGAGTATCATATTTTCAATCCATCCGAGAAAACTCTCTGGCTGCATCCAAGCTCAGGTGGACGGTCCCCACTAGTAGTGTGCAAGATAGGGAGCCATTTAATTATAGAAATTTTAAAGTAGCTACGGCCCGTTTTGTCACCTATAGCAACCTTATTTCGATAGATGGACCTTATGGGTTAGGGTGTCAGTTTCGTAGCCCCATCAATTGGTATCCTCCTGAAGGTTACAGGGCTATCTATGAATTTCCTGAAGGAAAGGAAGGGCCTGCCTTTGCGCTCCTACCTCAATGTCATGGTTTCAGACCAATTTTTGATGCTCCTTCTCCAGCCTACTCTTTAACTACACTCCACCATAATTACTCACTTTTCATGACATGAAACAGGGTAATCGAGGAGTATGTTGAGTGGCAAAATGGGTATGTATTTAATATTAATTTCATTACCTTTTTCCTTGATTCATATCGTTTTCATATCTTAATGCACTAATGTATTGAGGAATTATGGTAAGAAACAGATGAATTATTTGTAGTTACGATTAGCTAACTTTTACCTTTCTTTATATAGGAAAGTGACAAAGGGAACAATTGTTGTTCCCTGATGTTGGAACAGCAAAATCTGACAAACAAAGGAAGGAATGCGTCGGCTGCGGACAAGGCTGAGGGCAACTCAGAGGGATCAGCGCGAAATAGTAAAGGTGTGTGAAGTTAGCAATCGGTTTCGAATCCCTTGGGATTAGGAGATCCTAAGGGATCACATTTACCATTTACCCTTTACCCCTTTCTGATCATAAAAGAAAGTGATTATATGAAGAAAGGGTAGGAATCTCTGTTATTTTTCAAGTTGTAAATTTAATTACAGACTTGTACTGTTGGAGAACGTGATTATATTGTAATGCTACTTAAGTTCAATGATTAATATATAATTGAAGTTGTTGTTCCCTCGCGTTATCTAAAGTAGCTTAGCAGTGTTCGCTAGCGGCTAAGGGCTCAGCCTCTCGTGGATTTAACTGCTTTCTTGTGTTATATTTCTGATTCTCATAAAGTTTGATTCGTTTGATAATTTTCTTGTTTCTGTGAGTTTACCTTATTCATTGTTTATCATTTCATGTATTGCAGTAGTATATGTTATTTATATGCGTTACAGCGTTGCCATTTGATTTAATTTATGTTTATTACAGAGTAAATTACTTAGACAGTGAATCACATTAATTTAATTAGCTGTAAGAGTTTGATTATCGCTATTGGACTCTCAGAATTGATATCATTTCTAGTTTGATAACTTTACAAGATTAAATACAATTTAGATTGAATCGGCTAAGAGGAGGTGAGTTATTGTTATTGTGCTCTCGGTTGATGCTGTTTTTGTTTGAATTGTTGTAGGATTTGATTTCAGTAAAGGATTGAGTTTTGATATTTCCTTTAATAATTGCAATTTGAGTTTATTATATGCATCCATTTACTCTTGTGTCAAAGATCTATACTACAATTTAGGAAGCATTACTCTCTGAATCTATAGCATCCACGTTATGTGTACACTCTTCAAGTAAGAGGACTTTCCCAGGTTGATGATTAATGTGGGATAATTAGGATTTTTAAAAGAAACCTTTTATCAGCCAACAATCTCACTTCATGACTGAAGGTATCTTTTGATAATTCATTTTACAAGCTTACAATTGACATTCAGTGCCAAAGGGAATTGACCCTTGCACCCAAGATCATTCCACTACTTGAGATCAGAAGTGTAACAAAATGAAGATGATGATTCCATTGTCAACGATAAATTATTGGTAGAGACTTGGCATAATGGTTTTCACTGAAGTAGTTGAGAGAGCCTCCTCTTCAAATATAGTTTTAATCGATTCCCATGATGAGTTGAAAGATAGATGAATTCTCAATTTGCATTATGTTATTTGAGTTCTATAGAGCTTGGATATGTATAATGGAATGTTGTAAAGGTATTAATTTATGATCTAAGACTCATTTCTAGATACTTAAAACTATATGGACATGTTGATGATGTTGAGCACATACGAGTGCCACCTTAGGTCTGCCACGATTTCTTAGATGAGATAGATACTTAAATTTGTTTGTTTGAGTGATAGTATGCATTGTTTCTAGCATAATAGGTTGTGAATAAATATGGCTGAGAAATTTTTTTGGAGAGTTGTGATGAGCCTTAGTATTTAAAAAATAATGCTACAACTCCCAAAGCTACCAACTTAAATTATCAACTCGGGTTTCATACAAAATTTAGAGGTGTTGGCACTATATGTGCAACATGAAATGTGTCTTTCTTTCATTGATATGATGCAATGAAGTGAATATCATGAGATCTAACCTAAACTAATTGTAGAAATAAAAATGCTACTTTCTCAAATGTCAACACTAATCCTAATTGTAGAAATGGAAATCAAACACTAGCATAATTGTAGGATGTGAAAGTTGCATTGAAAATGGAACCTAGTCTTAACTTAATAATAAAGAAAGTAAACTACTCTAAAATGCATGGAGGAAAGAGAATGCAATCAATCACTACATTCCAAAGAGGTTAGATCCATTGACAAATTTCATTATATACTTCATGTAGCAATCATGGAAATCATTATTGTGCTATCTGATTCATAAATTTGTCCATTAACCCAAATTGTTATAATGTGTTGCAAGGGTAAAAAGACAAATCCCAAAGAAACATTTTTTTATTAAAATAAAGAATAATTGTAAAATATACATTGTGGTGAACAATATATCCTTTTACAAAATATGACTTGTTACTTATATCCTTTTTTAGTTACAATACCACAAGTAAATTTCATGGGTAGGTAAATGTAATGGATGAATGAATACCATGGGTGGATGTCACTTACAATACCATGGGTAAATTCCATGAGTGGATAAATACCATGGGAGGATGAATACCAAGGGCGGATTCCACTTACAATACCATGGGAAAATACCATGGGTTGATGCCACTTACAATACCATGGGTAAATTCCATAGGTGGACGAATACCATGGGTGGATGCCATGTTCCATTCAGATCAAGGAGGCAATGGAGCAACAAGGGCTCATAGGGTTGAGGGAACTCTGGACAATAGGATGTGTGATCCTTTTCATTTATGAAAATATAGGATATTCTGCCTATTATCATTGTAGGGTGTATGTGATCCTTGTCATTTATGACAAGTTGGGCTATAATCCCCTACCAATTAGATTTGACAGAGTATACCCTAGTATGCATCCTACCCACAAGTTGGGCTTGTTGGGATTTCCACCCATCTAGCCAATGGGTGAGGAGACTTGAGAGAAAATATGATCCTTACTGTTTATGGTAAGTGACATCCTGCTCAAGTGATGGGATGTAGGTGTTCTACCACTTGACACTTGAGGGTCAAAGTGGGAAGATGAAAAAACATTCAGATGGATGTCATCCTTATCTGTCATGGTAAGTTGTATCTCACCCATTATCACTGGATGATAGGATGGATGTGATCATTACCTTTCATGGCAAGTATTATCTCACCTGTTTTCATTAGATAACAAGATGTTTATGTTCCTTGCTCGATAAGTTGTATCTCACCTATTGTTATTGGATATAAGGGTGGTAGCTTGAGCTCCATTATGATGATTATTATTATTTATATCAAGACATCATTGTTCAATACGTGATCATAGGAAACAAGTTGAGACAATATGTGATGATATGGATGTATTATTGATCTAGATGAGATGAAGGTCATGGGTCTTGAATTGGAGACTAGTAGGGTTTGGAGCATCAATATCCCCTACCATTGATTATGGATTATTCTTCTATTATGAGATAGGCCCATATGCAATGATGATGTGGTTGCCTTCCTTCTTATATTGAGACATGTCATCCGAGATGAGAACTTATGATGTGAATAGAAATTCCTCCCTAGCTGAGAGGAAGTGTTATAAAATTAGGCAACATCAGGATGAATTTCGTTTTGGAAACCCTTACATCCCCAAGGAAATCCCATTAAGTCCCAAAGAGAAGCACTCAAATGGATAAAGAATATTATTATTTAACATAACGAAATTATTTTGAGGCTAGACGCCATCAAAATTAATATCGGCAACAAAGTTTTAAGGCTTGTGAAATATATATTTAAGGATTTTCTTGTAATGAAATGGGGTCATATAATAAAAGTATTGTTGAACTCCCATTATGGAAGGGTCATGTTCATCCTTCATCGAATTGTATAAAAGGAAATCATTGGATCCCATTCATACATCATTGACTCACACATGTATCTATGTTTTGTAGCTCGCATCGTAAGTAGTGAGATCTTCCATTATCTACATGAAATCAAAATATACCACGGCATGGATTTGCTTATGTCTTATATTATATTATGTAATGGATTATGTTATGTCTCGCACTATACTGTGGCATGGATTCAACTATTTATTCACATTATATGTGGCTCAATAATATAAATATCTCACATATATTGATTCAGGAGGATCCAAAAATACAAGTGGCCTTGAAAATAGCTCAAAAATCAAAGTCTTCATATGGAAATGAAACCAGGACTAGATCATAGTGCTCATCGTCATGATTCCAATAGTGTGAATTAAAATCAAATCCAATTTCGTATGATCAAGTTATATATGGTCAAAGTTCTAGTCAAACCTGGCCAAGTGGCAGTGTTAACGAGGCAACAATTTGCTGGTGACCTGGTGCAGTGAATCTAGCCACAAGAATGGGAAAATTTGTCAAATCATTAATTTTAGTAATATCCCTTAGTTTCTGGTGAACAATTTTCATATAGTGGGCTCTATATAAAAAAATAAAAAATATATATAAAGGGCGGTTTTCCAGCTATTTAACGCAACCAACCAAACCCCAACGAATGATATATATTGTATATGAAAAATTGGGTGGGGGGTCCACACCCAACAGACCCGCCCAACCCTTGAATGGAACCAACATATATTTCTATGAACCGACCACCATATATTTGTGACCACGTCAAAACTGTCTACAACCATTTATTTCCTTACATAAAAAACAATGGAGCTATTATGGGAGGTGGGGGTTCAAAACTGGGACCTCTACCAACCTAGTTGGCTCCACCACTAACAAGCCACAGGCTCATTCCTTGGTGGCTCTGCCCAACAAAAATTATTTAAAGAAGGCCTCCCCACTATTGAGTAAGGCCTGAAAACATATCCCACATTGGGTGAACTCCATAATCAAATCGTTATGTCATTCATCTCATGTTTTCTTATATTTTACACTTGTTTTTCATGTGGTTTTAAGTTACTTGGTTAATGTTCTATTTTATATGCAATTATGAATGCATTCTTGAAGTTAAAATGATCTAGATCAAGTTTGGTATCAGAGTATGTCTTCTTGATGCGAGTTGAATGACTGGATGCTAACCAAGAACAAGATCCAAAGAGGTGAAGGAAAACTTAAATCCTTTAATCCCGAAGCGGGGTGTGCACCACGAAGATGGAACATGGTAGATGAGGAAGCTCGAGTCGAGGAAGAGAAAATTATCGTAAGGATTTTTTAGCATGGCAAATAAAGTTAACAAGTTATTTGCAGAGTATTAGAAGGCAATCAAGCCTAAGAAGAAAGAGCCAAATGAGCATGCATCTGTAAATCATGGAGGCAGTATTGAAGAGCCTCCTCACTTTCCATCTTCTAGTGATAGTTCTTATTATTCTTCTTCTCATCACTCTAATAGGCATCATAGGAATACATCCAAGAAGCCATTTTTTAAGCTAGATGTAAAGTTTGATTTTCCCATATATAATGGATAATGTAATGCATAGAAACTTAAGAACTGGATTAGAAAAATCGAAGTTTATTTTCAGATTTCACAGATTGAGGAAGATGATGCAAAGATCTAATTAGAATATCTTCGGTTGAGTGGTACTTCTCTTGTCTAGTGGGAGACAAAGTTGCAGAAATACAACAAAAAAATGCGTAATCTCCTTTCTTCTTGTTCAAATTTTTTTTTCTGCATTAAAATATTAGTTTTATCCTTCTGGTTATCAACAAAAGGCTTTAATGGAATGTAAATATTTAAGGCAGGGAAAGGGTCAAAATGCACAAATCTTCATCAAAGAGTTTAGAAAACAAGCATTGAATTTGGGTATTTCACTTGATTCACCCGAAACTGTAACAAAGTATATTTATGGTTTACATAGTTACATAAGACATTCTTTGTTATTATTTGAGCCTAGTACTATTGATTTGGCTAGTGTGAAGACCATTCACCTTGAAAGAAGGGGCAAGAATGATAGAGAAGAGAAGCCAAAGAAATCATCTTTCAAACCTTATAATGGCAAGTTCAAAGGAAAAGGCAAGGGAAAGGACAAGAAGGTAGCTACAACTAAGAAAGAAGAAGGAGTGAATCCATCTTGTAGACATTGCAAGAAAGAAGGCCATGATGATGAACATTGTTGGAAATTGAATCCTGAGTTGAAACCAAAGAGATTTGGTGGACAGGGAAAGCAAAAGATGGTGGAAACTATGCAGCAGGACCTTGGATCTACTTTTGATGATGGGACATTGATCACAGTGGTGGGCACCCAAGATACTATTTCTCTTCATGCTAATGAAAATTCTAAATCGCACGCAAGTACAAGTTCTTTAAAAGGGACTATTGTTAATGAATGAAAGATAATTTAATTGTTCCACATTAGAGTCATAATGCAACATACTAAAGTGGAAACCTTGTTTGATATAGGCTCACAACCAAATTTGGTTTAACGATCCTTGGTTAAAAAGTTAGGATTAGAGACCAAGCCTCATGTGAAACCATACCCTCTTGGTTGGGTTTGTGATAAAGCAAAATTACATGTAACCAAGAAGTGTAGAGCTAGATTTGTGATTTCATCCAAACTAGTTGATGAGGTTGATCTTGATGTTGTACCCTTGGATATCCGTGGTATTGTATTGGGGAGTTTGTATTTGTATGTCAGGAAAGAAATTTTCTTTCTCCATGAAAACACGTATCACCTCTCGAGAGATGAGGTAGAATACATTGTTAGAGCTCATCACACCAAAGTCAGTGCAAGTCTTGTAAGTGAAGGTCAGATGAAGAGATTGATTAATTCCTGAAAAGGGTTTATGCTCATGGTTGTGAGAGAAAATTATGTCAAGACATTTGAAGCTTTCCAAGGTTTTGATCCCACTCATAAAAAGGAATTGTATGGAATTGTTTCTAACTATGATAAGATTTTTTAGGAACCAAGTGGGTTTCCTCTAAACCATGAGATCCAACATGAGATTCACTTATAGAAGGATGCTCCTTTACCTAACATTGGTATGTGCAAGTTTCTTGCTATTGAGATGGAGGAGATAAAGAATTAGGTACAAGAATTATTGAACCAAGGTTTCATAAGACCGATTTCTTCTCCATGTGGCTAACCAATCGTGTTGGTGCTGAAAAATAATGGAACATGGAGGATGTGCATGGATTACAGAGCACTCAAGAAAATAACGGCGATGAATCGGTACCCTCCCCCTCACATTGGTGATTTTTTATATAAATTGAAAAATGATGGCTATTTCACAAAATTGGACTTGCGTAATGGTTATCATCAGGTCAGTATTGCAGAATAGGATGTATGGAAAACTGCATTCAAGATCAAACATGGGTTATTTGAATGGTTGGCGACGCCATTCAGACTGTACAATGCTCCAAACACATTTATGAGGGTGATGAATGATATTTTCAAGCCTTTTCTTGATGATTTTGTACTTGTGTATCTTGATGACACTCTTGTTTATAGTAGGACATGGGATGATCATGTGTCTCATGTTAAAAAAGTGCTTGATGTTTTGAAAAAAAAATTGTATGTCAAAATGTCTAAATGTGAGTTTGGGAAGACCTCTTTAATTTAATTATGTCACACTGTTGTTGGTGGAAAATTGAAAATATTTCCTTCTAAAATTGATGTGATTGTAAAATGGACTAAAACCACTAATGTTATAAAGTTTCACAACTTTTTGAGTGCAATAAAATACTAGAGAAGGTTCATTACCAACTTCTCCATGATTGCATCCCCCTTACATGCATTGACAAGTGTGAAGGAAAAATTTTAGTGGGGAGGAAAGCAGCAAAGAGCCTTCGATGCACTGAAAGAGGAGATCAACACTCCACCATATTTGGTCTTACCAGACCTCCAGTAGGCTTTCATGATCGAGAGCGATGCCAATGAATATGCCATGGGAGAAATATTGATGCAAAAGTGGAAATTTGTGTGTTACCATTTGGAGACATTTTCCCAATTTGTCGTGAACTATCCCACATATGAAAATGTGTTGTATGCCTTGGTTGAAATCATGAAGAAGTGGAAAAACTATTTGATTAGAAAGGAGACAATCTTGGATTTTAGGCATCTGTGGTTCATTTCTTTTGAATTTTCCATCGGAGTATCTAGAGTAAAAACCATTTTTGTCAATGTTTCAAATCCAAACAAGGATCCATCATCAGGACAATTCTGAATGATGATAGAAGAAGATCTTAGTGATAGGATAATTGGAGTTTTGTATCTCTTCTTTCTATCTTCACTCTGAAATTTTCGAGTAAAATAATCTCATTCCATGTATCCCCTCCGTACAGGGAAATAATTCTGGAATTTAGGCATTTTTGTTTCATTTCTTTTGAATTTAGTATCGAAGTATCCATAGTAAAAACCATTTTTGTCAATGTTTGAAATCCCAACAGGGATCCATCATCATGACAATTCTGAATGATGATAGAAGAAGAGCTTAGTGATAGGCTAATTGGAGATCTGTAGCTCTTCTTGCTATATTCACTCAGAAATTTTCGAGTAAAATAATCTCATTCCATGTATCCCCTCTGTACAGGGAAATAATTCTAGATTTTAGGCATCTGTTCATTTATTTTGAATTTAGTATCAAAGTATCCACAGTAAAAACTATTTTTTTCAATGTTTCAAATCCCAATAGGGATCATTCATCAGGACAAATCTGAATGATAATAGAATAAGAGCTTAGTGATAGGATAATTGGAGATCTGCAACTCTTCTTGCTATCTTCACTCTGAAATTTTTGAGTAAAATAGTCTCATTCCAAGTATCCCCTCCGTACAGGGAAATAATTCTAGATTTTAGGCATTTGTAGTTCATTTCTTTTGAATTTAGTATCGGAGTATCCACAGTAAAAAGAAATTTTGTCAACGTTTAAAATCCCAACAGGGATCCATCATCGAGACAATTTGAATGATGATAGAAGAAGAGCTTAGCGATAGAATAATTGGAGATCTATAGATCTTCTTGCTATTTTCACTCTAAAATTTTCGAGTAAAATATTCTCATTCCATGTATCCCCTCTGTACAGGGAAATAATTCTGGATTTTAGGCATATGTGGTTCATTTCTTTTGAATTTAGTATCGGAGTATCCACAGTGAAAACCATTTTTGTCAACTTTTCAAATCCCAACAAGGATCCATCATTAGGACAATTCTGAATGATGATAGAAGAAGAGATTAGTGATAGGTTAGTTGGAGATCTACAGCTCTTCTTGCTATCTTCACTCTGAAATTGACTAAAATTGTCTCATTCCATATATCCCCTCCGTACAAGGAAATAATTCTAGATTCTAGGCGTCTGTGCTTCATTTCTTTTGAATTTAGTATCGGAGTATCCACAGTAAAAACCATTTTTGTCAATGTTTCAAATCCCAACAGGGATCCATCAACAAGACAATTCTGAATGATGATAGAAGAATAGCTTATTGATAGGATAAGTCATGATAGCAAGAAGAGTTGTAGATCTCCAATTATCCTATCACTAAGCTCTTCTTCTATCATCATTCAAAATTGTTCTAATGGTGGATCCCTATTTGGATTTGAAACGTTGAAAAAAATCGTTTTTACTGTGGATACTCCGATACTAAATTCAAAAGAAATGAACCACAGATGCCTAAAATCTAGAATTATTTCCCTATATGGAGGGGATACATGGAATGACACTAGTTTACTCAAAAATTTGAGAGTGAAGATAGCAAGAAGAGATGTAGATCTCCAATTATCCTATCATTAAGCCCTTCTTCTATCATCATTCTGAATTTTCCTGATGATGGATCCCTGTTGGGATTTGAAACATTGACAAAAATGGTTTTTATTGTGGATACTCCGATACTAAATTCAAAAGAAATGAACCACATATGCCTAAAATCTAGAATTATTTCCCTGTACGGAGGGGATACATGGAATGAGACTATTTTACTCGAAAATTTCATAGTGAAGATAGAAAGAAGATATCCAGATCTTCAATTATCCTATCACTAACCTATTCTTCTATCATCATTCAAAAATTTCCTGATGATGGATCTCTGTTGGGATTTGAAACGTTGAAAAAAATGGTTTTTACTGTGGATACTTTGATACTAAATTCAAAAGGATACATTCATTGATGCAAATCATCAGTCCTTGCAATACCTCTAGTCATAGACCAAGCTTCAACAGGAATATCATTTTAGATGGGTGGGATTCCTTCAATAGTTTCACTTGGTAATAAAATACAAGAAGGGAACCAGTAATAGAGTGGAAGATATGCTTTCTCACCCTCCTATTTCTACATCTATAGTTTTGCAAAATGCCTCAATATCTTTTGAAATTCATGTTGACCAATATGTTAATGATGATGATTTTAAGGAGATTTACGAAAACCTGACTCATGGATCATAGGTGGATAATTACCATTTGCAGGAACGTTGTTGTATCACCTTGCCAAACTTTGTGTCCCCACCAATGAGCGAATACATGTAATCAGAGAGGCACATACCTTTCTTGTGTTAACTCATTTAGGTGTAGGGAAACATTTTTGTCATTTGTAGAGGCTATGTTATTGGCCTCACACGAAAAATGTTTTGAATCGATATGTAAAGAGATGTGTGTTGTGTTCAGTTAGCAAGCCCACTAATAGAAAATTGGGGCTCTACACACCACTCCGTATTTCGAGTCATCCATGGGAAAGTGTGTCAATAGATTTTGTAGGCAGATTTCCTTTGTCTAGGAAAGGACATGACTATTTGTATGTCATTGTGGATCGATTTAGGAAAATGTGTGTATTAATGCCTTGTAAAAAGTAAGTCACTACAGAGCAGACTTCTCATGTCTTCTTCCAAATTGTATCGGTCCATTTTGGGCTGCCCACATCCATTGTGTCTAATCACGACTCTCACTTTCTTCGAGTTTTTTGGATGAGTTTGTGGAGAATGATGGACACTAAGTTCAAGAGGAGCACTAAATTTCATCTACAAACTGATGGACAAGTAGAGGTTGTCAACCACATAATGATACACTTACTCTGAGGCTATTGTGGAAAGCTTCACAAATTGTGGGATGGGAATCTTCCTTATGTACAAAAAGCATACAACCGAGTAGTGTATTCATCCATGCAGGGCTCACCATTCGATTCATGCTTTGGTTATTTACCAAAGTATCCCTTATACATGGTCTTTGGGAGAGATGAAAATTCTAGTGGGCAAGATGACAGGGACAAAGCATGGAAGTTCATTTATCGAATTCAGTTGATTCACAAGGTAGTACAGGATCAGTTGGAAAAGAGTCAAGCTCAATACAAAGCCCGACATGACAAGCACCAAGTTGATCACCAATTTCAGGTTGGAGACAAAGTGTGGATCCACATCAGCAAGGAAAAAATGAAAGGGGAAGGAAAGAAGTTGTGACCAATCCGGTATGGCCCATTCACCATATTGAAGAAGATTGTAGACAATTCTTTTCACCTCAATTTTCTAACATATATGTAGATGTACTCAGTGGTGAAAGTTGAAAACTTGAAGCTCTATGAACCTCTGTTGATAATGGACACTGAAGAGGTTGGACAAGTTCATATAGTGGATGATTTTTCACCTGAATACTTGGAGAAGCTACTAGAGGACATCATTCTCGACAAGAAGACCAGGACTTGACGATGACAAGATGTGGAGTAACTTTGTATTGACTTCAAATGAATGCATCAAAGTAAGGCTCGATGAATGGAAAATAGAATGTGAGGGACAAATTCCCTCAATTTCCAATTGACTGATAAATATTTTGGTGGTCCAAAAGCTCCTTAGTGGGGAGGAATGATCTAGGAGGATCTAGAAATATAAGTGACCTTGAAAATAGCTCAAAAATGAAAGTCTTCGTATGGAAGTGAAACTAGGACCACACTTTAGTGATTGTCACCCTAATTCCAACGATGAAAATGACACTCAAATCTGATTTCGTATGCTCAAGTTATAGTAGGTCAAATTTCTCATCAAACTTTGTCAAGTGGCATTCTGAATGAGGCAACAATTTGGCAGTGACCCAACGCACGAAATATGGTCACCGAAATGGGATAATTTGTCAAATCATTAATTTTCCTAATATCCTTTATTTTGCGGTGGAAAATTTTCATATAGAGGGTTCTATATCAAAAAATAAAATATATATATAAAGGGTGATTGGCCGGTAGTCAAACGTAGCCAATCAAACCCCAACGAATTGATATATATTGTATATTAAAAATGGGGTGAGCAGACCCACCCAACCCCCAACATGAGCAAACATATATTTGTATTAGCCACCGGTGGAACCATATTACATAGCCATTCACCATTTGTGACTGCGTCAAAACCATCTGCAACCTTTTATTTCGTTACATAAAAAACAATTGAGCTATTATGGGAGGTGGGGGATTCAAAACTATCACCTCTACCGACCTAGTAGGCTCTGCCACTAATGAGCCACAAGCTCATTCCTTGGTGGCTCCGCCTAGCAAACATTATTTAAACTCTCTTCACTATGCCAGCCAAACTAGCAGAGGCGGACCAACAGACGAGGAGTGGAACCCTAAGCGTCCCTGGGGTGTAGAACCCTAAGTAAGGGTATTAGGGAAATGCTAAAAAGGTTCTCATAGAGGGCCAAAGATGATAGTGTCAAAATTGGGCAAGTTTATAGCCGATTTTGCATGTTTTGACGCGAGGAATCCATCTGTATTGTCTGTTTCTTGAGCTAAGCTCTCAATTTTCATGCCATCATCTAGATTGGAGGTATATGGGTCATATTTGTAAATTTCCTTCTAACTTATTTCTTTGATGCCACTTAATAAAATAAGGCCTTCCAATTATTAAGTAGGGCCAGGAGATGTAACCCACATTGGGTGACCTTGATATTCAAATCATTGTGTCGTTGATCTCACGTTTGCTTATATTTTCCGCTTCTTTTCATGTGGTTTTGAGTTACTTGGTTAATGTGCTCTTTTATATGAAATTATGAATGCATCCTTGAAGTTAAAATATTTGGATCACATATTCACAAAAGGAAACATATATTGTTTCTATAATTCAGTGACTCATATGTTTGGCATGAATCTTGTGGCTCACATGTCTTAAAGTTTGCTTCAACATCTCTTGACTCAGACTCTTCAATGGATCGTATTTCCTATGGATTGTTTTGTCGATCAAACAATGACTCACATACATTACAATAAATATCCTACATTGACATCATTATCTTGGATTAGGTTGGGTTGACCAAGGTTCAATCCTTTACTATGCACAAATAAAACCCTTAATCATTGGCCCTTTCAGAAATGATCTACAAGCAGATCGCAGTCTCACCAGCAGCGATTATGGGACGATGCAAAACCAGGTTTCTCTAGCCTTGAGGGATGATGTGACGTGGTATTTTTGGTGTTTTATTTTATCCTTAAGAAACACAGATTACTTTTCATGCATACATTACTTCCCCATATTACATTTTGTTAGGTGTGGAGCATGATTGTTCAGAGGTCTTTGTTTCAGCCGAATGTATACCACAAGGAGTTTGTACACCCCTCCATGTGGGGGGGGGGTGTGGGGGGACTGTCCCCCCACGGGGGTTCGGGGCGGCCGATCCTCCCCCGGATAGGAGGTCTGGGGACCAGCGGTCCCTCGGTAGTGGTTATGGGGGCAGCGCCCTCAAAGCTAAAAACAAATGTAAAATTGCCTTGTAAAAGTATAGTAATTTCTAGTAAATCTAGGTTGTTCATTAGGTTGATGATCTGACAGTAGAACTTATGTTTAGTTTAGGGTTTTTGCCCTAAAAGGCAACCCCTCTCTTTGTATGAGGGCATTGTATTTGAGGTTGTGTAATAGATGTGTATTCTCTGGGCGAGAAACGGAGAGGTGAGACTGTGAGAGAAAACAAAGGATATTATAGTGGATCTACTGTAGGTTGTGTCTCTTCATTTTGCTGGATAATAGAAAAGAAGGACTGGCTGTTTGGGGTGGACATAGCCCAAACTGGGTGAACCACGTATATCTGTGTCTCTCTTATTTTATGCGTTTTCTATGTTTATATTTCTGCAATATTTTATGTGTTCCATTGCTCTGTAATATATAAATTTCTAACACATTCATCACTTAAAACATATCATATACATCCATAAAACTTCATTGTACTAAAATAAAGTGCAACTTCTAAGCTACAACAGATAATAAGAAAAAAAACACATGAAGACATGGGTTTCACCATGGTTCATCCCAATGTGGGACTACGTCAATACGAACAACTACTTATAATAGAGAATTTGTACAACAAACAATTATTGGCCTACACAGTTAGCTACAGGTAGTCCGCACACTGAGCTGTGGACTTAGGCTTTTGCGCACTCAGTTGCAGAGCCTCACCTTCTTGCCCAAAACCATAATTCACAAATATACAACCATTCAGTTGCTGAAACATGGCAACAAGAATATTCCAATTTAATTTGTCCTTGAAATAAATTGTGAATTAAAATCAAATTTAGTCTTAATAGCTACTTGGAAATAATTAATTAATTAATTTTAAATTAATTAGTTGGAGAAATTCAAGCTTGAAGTCTTTCTAAGTCATGCAAGAGTTATCCCTTAAAATAAGGAGATAAGATTGAGTTATATTTGAGTTGTAATTAGTTAACTCAGTTTACTGAGTTAAGTCCAATTAAATTAGTTCCAAACTATTTGAGGAACTAATAGTGAGTTAAGAGTTAGTTGATGCATTAATGCACTCAACTAGTGCTACTCTAGTTAACTGTCGATTCCCTCATCAGAAACTCATGCATGTCTATTCTAAGAAAGACCCAATTGAGATTAATGTTCAAGAACATTGTACTATCAGTTGCATGTGTTTTCTCATGGAGAAAACTCATGCATGCAGTCAAGAATTTATCCTTGAGGATTGCACAGTTTTGAGAGGAGATCATCCACTTAGTAATAGGAAATCATCCACAAGGAAAAATGCAAAGAAATAGGAGCTTAGAGGGAAGAGAGGGAGGCTGGAGAGAAGCCAATATTTCCTATGAGGATCTGTGAGGATTGTATTGAGAGCTAGCTAGCTGTGAGAGCTAAGGCTTTCTATAATTCCTATGTATTGCCACCATGTATGATAATACAATAGTGTGGGGTTTTTAGCTGAGGCTTTCCTCAAAGTATTTTCATGTGTATTGTTCCATTAATTCTTCTTCTTCTATTTAAATTGTTCAACTCGATCTTTAAGCTTCCACAAATTGATAGTAGAAGTAGGTTATATTATTATACTTTGATTTGTATTTCATTATCGGGTTAACCTATCACATATTTTCTACACGGTATCAAAGCTAGATTTGTAGAAATTATCTACATGGTATCAGAGATGGATTTGTAGAAACTTTCTACATGGTATCAGAACTGTGAATAGTATACTGAGAAGACAATTTGAAGTTTGAAGTTCAAGGTTGTAGGTGCAAATCAAATTCATATCATACTTCAAGGTTGGCCAATGGCATTCTATGGCTTGAGACTCTAGTATGCCTTGGAAGGTAGCTCGAATTACATAGCATAGAAAGATAAAATGGAGGTTGTTTTAGAAGACAATGGCTTGAACAAATTCATTGATCAAGAAATCCCAAAGCCATCTGCAACTAATGCACAAAAGTTGGTTGAGTGGAAGAAGTGTGTGGCAAAGGCGAGATGGATCATTCTTGAGGGAGTTGGAGACCATATTGTCTCGAGTCTCCATGGGAAGGATACTGCATTTTCAATGTGGAAGACATTGAAGGACCTCTACCAGAATAGTAGTGACTAAAGGAAATTGGCACTCAAGGATAAGCTTTGAAGAATCAAGATGGAGAAGGGTGATATTATTTCCACATATTTGAACAAGCTCACCACCTGCAGAGATGAGCTTGGCAGTGTGGGAATAACTATTGTCGATGATGATATGGTGAGCCTCGCTCTCCTTGGCCTTCCAAAGAGTTGGAATAGCTACAGGACTCCGTGAATGGAAGGGAGAAATTTCCAGACTGGGAATGACTATGGTCAGATCTTATGTAGGAGGAGATCAAGAGGAGCACACGAGATGGTTCTTCATCCAAGAAAAATGATGAAGAAAATCTCGCCTTATCAAGTAAGGCAAGGAAAGGAAAGGGGAACACTTCCCATTTCAAATTGAATTATTCTCATGGAGGAAAGAAGGGTGACATGTCTAAAGTAAGATGCTTTAATTGTCACAAGATGGGAGATTATGTGACTAATTGTCCATTGAAGAAGTCCAAGAAAGGATCCTCTGAAGGATCGGAAGGTGAGGCATTAGCCTCTAAATTCGACATGGACTTTACCCTCATCGCATGCATGGTGTTGTTGATTATGGGTTGTGTCTGATATCTTGACAGTGGAGCCTCATTCCACATGACGAGTCATAAAAATTTATTTAGTGCCTTGGAGGAGAAAGACCTTAAGATGCGCATAGAAATGGGTGATGATGGAAGGTATAGTGTTTCAGGAGTGGGCACAGTTGCTTTTTAGAGGGAGCATGGAGCTCCTCTCACCTTGACAGATGTGATGTATGTTCCTGGACTGAAGAAGAACTTGGTATCAGTTGTGATGTTGAAGAACAAAGCCTATGATGTTGTCTTCAATAAAGGAAAGGCATTCCCAAGACACATAGACACGAGTCAGACGAAGAGGATATGGATTCGGTTGAAGAATCTCTATAAATTACAGGAAGATAATTGTGGAGCATTGAGTATGAAAGTAGAATTGGTGAAAAGCCAAGACATTGGCAAGTTGTGGCACAGGTGGTTGGGCCATTTGCATGATGGGGCTTTGAAGATAATGCAGCGGATATCTATAAAACTTCTCAAAGGTAAACTTGAGCAAGTTGACACATGCAACGGTTGTACCTTGGGAAAGTACACCAAGTCTTCCTTTCATGATCGAGATAGTTGAGCAAAGCCTATCTTAGAGCGAGTTCATAATGATTTGTGTTAACCATTCTCGATGAAATCCACAGTGAAGCAAAGGTATTGTGTGAATTTCATTGATGACTATTCTCGTAAATGCTGGATTTATTTCATGAAGAAGAAGGACCAAACTTTCACAAAGTTTTTTGAGTAAAAATCTTTGGTTGAGAAAGAGGCAGGGAAGAAGATCAAGGCCTTGAGAAGTGACAACGGTGGAGAATATGTCTCTCAAGAGTTTAAGGACTTCTGTACATCGAGAGGAATTAAACGAGAGTTGATGGCACTTCATAATCCATAGCAGAATGGGGTGGCCGAGAGGAAGAATAAAAGTATTGTAGGGGCAACATGGGCAATGTTGCATGACCAAAGCTTACCACTTCACTTGTGGGCTGAGGCATGCAACATAGCAGTCTATTTGTAGAATAGAAGCCCGAATCACACACTTGGGATGAAGACACTAGAGGAAGCTTTCTCCGATAAGAGACCAGATGTGGGTCACTTCAGGATATTTGGCTCATCGGTATATTTCCATGTGACAAAGGATGCACGAAAGAAGCTTGAGCCAACATCAGAGTTGGATATATTTGTGGAGTACACTAATACACATCACAACTATCAGGTGTACTTGCCTACCAGTCGAAGGCAAGTGGTTCATAGAGATCTCAAGTTTGATGAGAAGAAGGCCATGTGAGTTTCCCTTGAGACGGAGCTTCAACTACAAGCTACGGAGGAACTATTGGTTCCTAAGGAGGAGGAACCTCAAACTGATGTAGAGCAACCGCATGCAAAGGTTCCAGGAGTGGAGACATCCACTCAACCAGAGTCTTCTAGAGATGGATGGAAGCACACAAGAGAAGTTGAAAGATCATTGGAGGATGTGAGAGAGAATGTGGGAGCACCATCTTCTCAGTGTAGACAGAGGAGGTCACTTGAGACGTACACTAGATACATGGCCCTTATTGGGGAATGTGTTGAGACCAAGCCATCTTCCTTTGAGGAATAAGTGCAGCAGCCGATTTGGGTTGATGCTATGGTGGAGGAGTATGACTCCATAGTTCATAACAGTGTTTGGGACGTGGTTCCGAGACCGGAGAACAAGTTAGTTATGAGTTCCCATTGGCTTTACAAGGTAAATCAATCTACTGATGGTAGTGTGGAGAAGAATAAGGCAAGATTTGTTGCTCGCGGCTTTTCACAAGTCAATGGGATTGACTATGATGAGAATTTTGCTCCTACCGCAAGGTACTCATTTATCATATCTATGTTGGCACTATCAGCACAGATGGATTGGAAGATCCATCAGATGGATGTGAATACTATATTCCCCAATGGCCAGATTGAGGAAGAGGTGTACATATAGCAGTCGAAAGGTTTTGAGACCTTCGATCATGAGTCACATGTGTGCCGACTCAAGAGTGTGTTGTATGGGTTGAAACAAGCACCTCATGCTTGGTACACTAGGATAGACAACTACTTCACTGGTTTGGGCTTCACAAAGAGTGAAGCGGATGCGAACCTGTACCACATCATGGTGAAAGGTAAGATGTTGATCATTATACTTTATGTTGATGATCTCATATTGACTAGTGATGATTAGTTGATCATGTCTTGCAAGGAGTACCTTGCAAGAGAATTCAAGATGAAAGACATGGGTCTCATGAATTACTTCCTTGGCATGGAAGTGTGGTAGAAGGATGGGGAGTTGTTTGTGTCTCAGAGAAAGTATGCCAATGAGATACTCAGGAGATTCCACATGGAGAAGTGCAAGCCCATGCAGACTCCTATAGCAGGTAACTAGAGGAAGGAGGTTGCTACTTCAAGAGAAGTGGTAGAGGCTACTGTGTATAGGCAGCTTGTGGGTTCATTGATGTACTTAGTGAACACTCAACTAGATTTGTGCTATCTGGTGAACCAACTGAGTCAAGCGATGGTTTAGCCTACCAATATGTTTTGGAAGGTGGCAACGCATGTATTGAGATACCTCAGAGGCACATCTTAGTATGGATTATGGTACAGATGAATAAAGGGAGTGAAGCTATAGGACTTCACTAATGCATATTGGGCGGGGATTCCATCAGATTGGAAGAGCACATTAGGAGGGATTTTCTACCTTGGGTCAGTGACAGTTTCTTGGTATAGTAGGAAACATAGGTCTGTTGCATTTAGCTCGGCAAAGGCAGAATACATGGTTGCAAATCAGGAAACATGTGAGGCCATCTAGACGTGCAAAATCCTAATTGGTATGTTTGATCAAAGGATGGATCCAACTCTGATCTATTGTGATAATCAGAATTGTATAAAACTCTCTGAAAATCCAGCTTTTCATGATAATTCCAAGCACATCGACATCCGGTTTTATCATCTCAGAGACTGTGTAGCGAAGAGGATCATGTTTTTGTAGTATATTTCGACACAGGAGCAAGATGCTAACATTTTGACAAAGGAATTTTCAAAGTGTAAATTCGAGTTCCATAAAGACAAGATCAGGGTGGCATATAATCCCTTTCTTGTTGAGAGGGAGTTTTGAAATATGGTAATTAGAATATTCCAATTTAATTTGTCCTTGAAGTAAATTATGAATTAAAATCGAATTTAGGCTTAACAACTACTTGGAAATAATTAATTAATTAATTTTAAATTAATTAGTTGGAGTAATTCAAGTTAGACGTCTTTCTGAAGTCATGCAAGAGTTATCCCTTAATTTAAGGAGATAATATTGATTTGTAATTAGTTAACTCAGTTTACTGAGTTAAGTCCAATTAAATTAGTTCCAAATTGTTTGAGGAACTAATAGTGAGTTAACATTCAGTTGAAGCATTAATGCACTCAACTAGTGCTACTCCAGTTAACTGAAGATTCCCTCATCGGAAACTCATGCATGTCTATTCTGAGAAAGACCCAGTTGAGATTAATGTTCAAGGATAGTGTAATATTAGTTGCATCTGTTTTGTCATGGAGAAAACTCATGCATGCAGTCAAGGATTTATCCTTGAGGATTGCACAGTTTTGAAAGGAGATCATCCACTTGGTAATAGGAAATCATCGACAAGGAACAACATAAGGAAATAGGAGCTTGGAGGGTAGAGAGGAATCCTGGAGAGAAGCCAAGATTTCCTATGAGCATCTGTGAGTATTGTACTGAGAGCTGGCTAGCTGTGAGAGCTAAGGCTTTGTATAATTCCTATGTATTTCCACCATGTATGATAATACAATAGTGTGGTGGTTTTTAGCTGACGCTTTCCCCAAAGTATTTTCATGTGTATTGTGCCATTGATTCTTCTTCTTCTGGTTATATTTTTTAGCTCGATCTTTAAGCTTCTGCAAATTGATAGTAGAAGTAGGTTATAGTATTCTGCTTTAATTTATATTGCATTATCGGGTTAACCTATCATTGATTTTCTACATCAATACATCATGTGATTCTTCAACACTACCCTCCTCTTCTTTAGTATCCATCCCTATATATACTATTACATCGATGGATACATCATCAAAATATCATGGTCCATATACCATGGACTCCGCTAATACAAACTATTATGGTCCAAAAACCATTCATCATTTAAAAAATAGTATTGTTTTACAAAAATGGAGGGCCTTCAACCTGCTTTGATGCCCATATACTACGCGGTCCAATTTGGCACTCCACTGTTGTACTATGTAGTCCACTTTGCACTCCACTACATCATTTACTTCACGCTTTTCTCCCCAAAATGCGGATCTTCATCAAAATCTAGGGCAAGTTGGGTTGCACCCAACAATCCCCAAACACTCACATGTCACTCATCCCAAGTCACTTAGCTGCTTTGCCTTTGATTTTTGTTGCAATGTTGTTGTAGGCCTAGTTGAACTATTACAGAGCTTCTGTCACCTGCTTGTCCTCAGTGAGTTCTTCCTCTAATAGTGCCTTTGTTACATGTTCTGCAACCTTCTGCGCCAACAATGTTCCCCTTTGTTGAAGCTCCTAAAGCTTCTCATCCGCTACCTGTGCTAACTGTAAGGCCTCATCTTGCCAAGACTGAGTCATCTCCATCAAAATTTTCTCCTCCTTCTTCAGTTCCTCAATGTTTTTCTTTAGGGCCTTACTCTCATTGATTTTTACAAACCTCTACGAGATGTCTAAGATCCTCGTAGATACTTGAATTTCCTCTAACTCCTGTTGCTTCTACTACATTTCTTCCCACAGTTTCTGTACATTTGGATCTTCTAGCAATGAAGTCCAAATTTGTAAAATTTCATCTAACAATTTCCCACAGTCTTCTAATGTTGCAGAGATGTTGGCCATTACAGTCTTTAGGTCAGTCTTCATTTGATCCCTTACTTCCTATGGCATAGTTGGTTGCAGCTTACTAATCAGCATTTCATACTTGAATTACATTGTGGAAATTTTATCCTTACACTCCTTCACTGCAAGGTTGATCTTCTCGAACTTTTCTTCTATTGACTCTTCCTCTCAGACAATTAGGTTTGGAATATCCTTACATGTGCCTTCGACCACCTACTTGATCTTCTGGCATTCCTCTGCCTTTTGATCCTTTTCTTGGATCACTTGCTTGAGGTTCTGCCAAAGTACAACTCACTCTTTTTCCACCTGTATACTCAACTTCGATGTATGTTGTTCCCGCAGCTTCAACTCCTTTATAATCTCCAAGTGTAGTTTGTGTAGTCTTGGCAATGACACTGCTGCGATGTTCATGTTGACGTGCTTCTGTTATTTAGCCTACTTTTGTAGTTCTGTGTAGTCAAACTGTAAGGCTCCTGCAGGTATCTGTGCTAGCCTTGCCGTAATAATAGGCTCTATCTACTTTTCTTCTGTAACCCTCTCCTCTATCTGTGTGGTTTGTCTCACCATCTGTGCCAATATCTTTACGTATATGATTCGCTCTGTGACACTAATCAAAAGTGCACCATAGTGATCTTCGACTCTGTTACAAGATTATGTTGTTGCTTCATGTATCTTGTCCATGATTTGATCTAAGTCCCCTTTAGTAAGGACCATGAGATCTTTAGTCCCATCAACCTTCTACCTCTTCTTTTTCTCTGAGGTAGCTTCGCCCTCTCCCTTCCTCTTCTCCATGTAGTTTTTTTTTGTTTCTACCTTTTCTGCCTTCTTGGTCTACTCATCTCCCTCACGAGGACCTTGGTGACCCTCATCATGCTGCTCTTCCCCCTCTAACTCATGTTCATCCTTCTCCTTATTTTTTCCACTAGCTTCACCATCCTGAAAGGTGTCCACTTCTTCTTCTTCTTTCACACTCTCTCCTGTTACTTCCAGTGGAATCATCCATTCTTTAGTCCAATTCTTTATCTGCGCCACAAGCTCATCTTTAGTCACCATTTGGGGGAATGCATGACATTTGTTCTTTGTATCCCTGCACACCTGTATGTATACTTTGTGAAAATTTTCTTTAAACATCTCCACAGACCTATACTTCTTGTGTAATCCTGGTGAGAGTCTACGATGTTGGTTCACTACCATGTGTAAATCCATGTGATAAAGTACAAAACATATTCGGTTTTATTGTGAACATGATGCATTGGTCGTAAACCATAGCAAAGCATACCTCATGGCCTCATAGGTATCTGTAGGTCCCTGAGGGAATTGTGACTCCTCTAGTTCTCTTCATGCCAACATAGCAATAATTAAGATCAACCAAGCCTAGTAGAAATTTGTGCCTTTCTCCTGGAACTCACCACAGTCATCGAAGAACTCCTTACATAGGTATCTGGTGTAGTTATATTGAACCACATGTGTTGGGTCCCTATAATACTAGTGTTTATCCCATTACTATTTTAGTTGTACCCCTTATTAATATCGTTGTTCCCATATTGTCCCCATATTGTTATTACTGTGCCCCTTAGAATCCCTCTATTGTTATTTTTGTGGCTTTATGTTATTATTATTAAGTCGGCTGGGTTATATTGTGACTCCTTAGACTCCTATATATAGAAAGGAGGTTTTTTCATTTGAATCATCCAAGAATTGTTCATTTATGTAATGTAAAGGAGGTTTCCCCCTCAAATAGGCTGAATTCTAAGGCGTTGATCTATCTTTTCTATCTTTTCTTGAGCTGGTTTCATAACACCGTGTCTCCAGGTATCTTAGGTGTTCACTTGCCTCTCAGTAGCACATGTACAATAGCTTCCAGGAGAGAAGAGATGAAGACACTGTTCAAAGCACGCTTGCAGATGTATTCGATCAAGTGTCCATGGGCTTAACTACTCATGAAGACATCAAGTTGTTCATGGACAAGGACATCAAATAGCAGCGTCACAGTGAGCAGCATCATGAATAACAGCTGAAGGCAACATACCAAATGTAGCGAATGCAACGAATGCAAGAGGAAGGTTGTTGATAACATAGAGGCAGAGAAAAGTTGCAAGATCAAGTAGAGCCATTGATAATGAAAGAAACTTTGGAGACTCAGGCTATGAAGTGACGGTGTGACATGAAGATCACGTGAAGACAGAATATGGAAAAAAGAAGGAGTTGCATGTGTTAAAGCAGCAACTCAGAAAGAACATGAAGTTGCACAAATAGACCAATGAGTTGCAGCAGGAACATGAACAACAATGGGTGCAACATACACTCATGGATGAAACTGCGCTAGTACAAGTTAAGGATCCATCCAAGTAGCTGACATAGAGAAAACATGGTGAGAAGTGTTGTTGATTACATGCAAAGGATCCAGTAATATGTATGTTGTTGAGTGCATGCATGCAATCCAACCCATTCAACACACTCACTAAGGTGAAGACAAGAAGCAAGTCCAACTGGGGCAAGTTGATGTGCATGACCACCAACACACAATTGAAGATCATCACGGATGCTATGCATTAGTGTGTTTCTAGTTCAACCGTCCTAAGAAGACCATGCACATGTTATCATATGAGTTGGATAAAGGGGCCAAACCAATGCACTGGTTGCAACGGAGGCAAGAGTTGACTTCAGAAAGATGTCACCATGAGGTGCATGCACACCATCACAGACAACCAAGCTTGGCATCAGCTCACCAGCTTCACCATCGCAAGCATGTCAAAGAGTTGATCTCACCACATCGGACCGAGTGTCTGTGATGTCTTGCAAGGCTTGCTTAAGCCATGCTGTCTCACATGAGTACATGTGCATTGTAATGTTAAGTCATGTCAAGTGTAAGTCGAGTGTCAATAGTTGGATGTAACATTCATAGAGTAGGTGAAGAGTCATGAGGTTTGTTGAACTATCACAAAGGGGAATGTCAAGGGTCATCCCACCCTTTGCTATAAATATTCCCTCATAACTCATTGTATAGGCTTTTGGTCAGCCAAGCTTCTACTAAGACTATCTTGAAGAAGGCTTGGATTGTATTGTAACGTGCCTTAGCGTCTCCACTGCACAGAGCTAGTACATCTCTTTGGAGGAGTAGGCGGATGTGGCTGTAATGTTCCATTGATGGGGCTGGCAGGTTTACATGGTGTATTGTATGATTGTGACATACACTTCTTTATATAATAAGAGCCAACACATTTTCATGCATATGTTGTTATTCTAGTTGGACTTTTCTGGTTGCCTTAATGATATATGTTGTTTAACTTACGTACTTGTGTATGAACTAATTTGTATGTAATTATATGAATCTTGTTCTTAATGTGTTGCATATGTTATTAATGTTGTCTGTCTGTGTCAACTGCTCTACCGGGCACTAGACAAACCTTTCTCATGAACATGGTTATAACAATCGTAACACTCATCTCAAACTGATCCGTGAGTGTTGTTTGTGTTATCTTACATTGTATGTTGTGACTATCGCATCTGTGTCAACTACTCTACTGGAAGTTGTGCGTGTCCTTTGTGTTTTGTGTTCCTAGCTGAGTTAGGACTGATCCCTTTCAACCTAGAACTCACCTTCACCTTCCTCTCCCTCTGAAGTGTTGGAACCACATACTCATTCCTTGACTCTCTGCATCAGTCATACCCTTGCTACTGACAGAGTTATCTTACTTTCCTCTCTGTCATATCGCAATCAATGAATTACCTTATGACCCGTTGTTGGGACTCCTACACCAAACGGTCTATGGTATAATTGGGACTTCTTATCGGGGAGATCCCCTTGACATGTTGGTGGGTACAACATCATCAACATTTCTAGCGCTAGAAGGAGGGCCTAATGACAAGCAGTGTCCTCTCATCCAGTTTTGAACCTTTGCATATCTTTCATGGAATCTTGCATTCTTCTTCCCCCGAGGTGGTTTTCAAGTCGTGAAGATGTCTCCATCTTGGGGAAGATTTTCAATCTCTTGTCCACTCACATGTACGATGTTGAAGGCGAAGTGGCCTAGCCTGAGCACTTAAATAACTTCCTTTCCATGATTTATGAGGAAGATGAGTTTACTGACGAACAGGCTGATCTGTTGCCTGCATTCACACTTCACAAATCCCCATTTTGTTGGGTGCTTAGCCTACCACCTGACACCGTGCACTCATGTTAGCACTTTTTTGGTCTTATTGAAGGCACATTCCATCATTTTGATCCAAACCATCTTGACCAGAAGTTGTTACAGCAACGGAAGGCCCTGTGTGAATCTTTTATTGATTTTTGGCAGCACTTCCATGACTTATAGTTTCAAGCTCGAAAGAGCCAGATGAAGTTCTCTTATCTCTGGGACCAGTTCGAGTACTACCTTAAGAAATATGTCTGTCCCAAGAGAAAGCTTGATGCCAAGCCTCACTCAACCCTCTTTGTTGATGGAACTGCACAATCCCATGCGGGAGCAAGCACTGTCTCAACAAACTATCCACCTAATTTTCATTCAACAGTTCCACCATCGCCCAGCAATGTTGAGGATCATGTTCACACATCTGTTCATTCTTCACACCCTCCCAAAATCACTCCACTCAATTTTCGCGTAGAGTTGGTTGTTGGACCTTCGAGTTCCCATATGCATTCTTTTCTTTGACCTCCGTCTTCGCACCTAGGTGTTCCTATAGGTGATGTTGCCTTTTGTTCATCCATTCTAGATTCTTCACTTGTTGTGAATGAGGAACAACCCACTGATAGAGTTGGTGTTGCACAACCAACATGCATTGTCATTCATGAAGAGTATGAGTGGGAGCTTGAACATCAACACTCGGAGAAGGATCACTCCCTCCTATCTGAGCCCCCTTTGTTCCTTCCTAGCTTCTTTGGTGAACCTGCCATCCATGATTTTGTATGTGTGTCTTCATCTACGGATGCACCCATTGTTGATCACTCACAGGATTCACCGGATCCTAGCCCATCATTCGACAATGGAGAGGATAAGTTATTCATAGAATATCCACTTGATCCTTCATTTATCTTTTCCTAAAACACAGAGGATGAGTTCGTTCTCTTTTCATCTACCCCTCTATTTTATTCATCTAATCATGAGGATGCTGAAGAATAAATTGATTTTCCTGATCGTTGTGGTTGTGATCCATTTGCTTCCATTTTTTATCATGATCATGAATCTATCACAACTGATCTTTCGAAGCCACTTGTTTACGATGATCTACCTGATGATGAAGTTGAGAAACCCAAGAATGTTGAGGCACTTCAACCCGAGCTAATGGCTATGTCAAATCCTCGCTCTCTTGGGGTTAGTCTCACTTCCAATCATGAAACTGTTCAATCACCCAAGGCTCCTCATCACTCATTTGTATGCATTGAAGATCCATCTCACCCACAGATCACACTTCCTCCACTCGAACTGCACGATCCCATTTCTCATGCATTGGATAAGTCTTACATTGCAAACACTCGTGTGCGATGCAAGTTATCTTTATTTCTTTCTTTTGCTTGCATGTCTTAGTCAACAGTGTGTGTTTGCTTCAAAGTTGCATGTAGTGTCACATAACACCATGATAAGTCTACGGGCTATCCGTCATGCACATGCACTCACTTATGTCCCATGGGCACTTTGAAACATGATTGGGTTACTCGTGGACCAAGCTTTCACTCACATGGGTCTACCAATGTGTCGGTGGCTGCATTGGAAGTATCACTTCACTTGATGAGGCCCATGCACTGTTAGTGTAGGAGTACGAGTAGTGTTTGCTTGCATGCTTGTTTACTTTCATGCTTTGTTTTCTTGTTTGTTTGCATACTTTTCTCTCATTTTTGCTTCTTCTCTTGCTTTGCTTTGTTGATTGTTAGTTCGTTCGCTTGTTTCATTGGTAGGTTAGTTCGCATGAAACCATGTGTGACTCATGAATGAGCTGGGTAAAGTACAAGAGGGTTTGTACATCTATCACTACTTGGTTATCTGTCATCTTTCCTCTGAATGGTGAAATTGTTACTCTTAGTCCATGATACATCGAAGGAAAATATAGACTCTTCAAAGTGAACCTTGGTGTAAACATAACGCTTGCACGGTAACTAGTGTCACCTTCTCTAGTCGATTGTTTCTGGGTTAACCCTTGTCAGCTCAGTCAAGTAGAGTAAGGTGAGGAGAAAAAACTTAACAGACATGTCAGACATATAATAAACTACTTTTCTGTTAGAACAACCTCCTCTACTCTCAATAATATGGGATCCCTCTTCTGCCTCTGAAATGAATAAGTGTTATGCACAAGGAAAAAGAAAAAAAATAAAATGAAAAGTAAAAAAAATAAAAAAATTCTAAATGACAAATGAATAAGACGAAAGAAGAGAAAGGATTCCTGTGTAGGGAGGTTATGCAAGCAACTCCACTGTGGTACTGACCAGTCTCGCTGGCAGTGGAGCCATGCTTGTGTTCCTATGTGACTACACTGGGGTACTATCCAGGTCTGTTGGCAGTGGAGCAACACCAGAGATGAAACTAAGACTCTAATGACTATACTCCTTGTGCACCTATATACCCCTCAACCTCAATCAAAAAAACTGTGTTGCCTTGGCTTGGAATGTGTGTCAATCGACCAAGAGTCTGGAAAATCCTACATCTTACAATCAAGCTAGTGTGAAGCCAAGACCAACTAAGAGCTTAACAACGCTTCTGGAGGTGTTAGACTTGCTTTTCACGAACAAGGTCCATTCAGAGAGCTGGAGTTCTACCAATGTGTTAGCAAGTGTTGTAGTGGCTTCAAACACCCTCCAAAAATTTTCTTTAGCTTATTTTGGAGCCTCCCTACCAACCTTCACAATAGCTTGCCTTGCTTCGTCAAGTCCTCAAGCTTGAGTGTCTTTCTTTCTCAATGGCAGTCGGTCGATCACAGTTTGACCTGTTCCCTTCACAGGCCACTCATCCGGACTTGGTATAGTTGTAGGATGAGAAGATACCCAATGAAATTTGTGCATTTCTAGAGGGAAACTAGCCTTCCCTCTAGGAATCGTGCAATTCTCTCTGACAACCTGCTAGGCTCCAAGATTGCGCAATCCTACTAGCCAACCCTCCCAACAAGATTTGCGCAATTTTTCCCATCAACAAGCAGTTCAACCTAGGATTTTGCAAATCTAGGCAGAAGTCAGCTGCTGGGCCCATAAATTTTGTAATCCCCTTGGGTAGTCAGCCTAGCTTACACTCAAGAATATGCATTTTTCTCTAGCAGCCAAGCAGTCTCTTGCATGTGTAACTAAGTTGACCGGTTCCCTCCGGGACTGAGAAAAACAGACTTGCCTGCATAGGTTGCTTCTCCCAAGGTGGCATGCAAAGGCATCCCTTGTTTCATGGATCCATGTTTAGCAGTTGGAGGTTACATGCAAGGATTAATTCCGAAGCCTCCCTCCAATTGTCGCTTCCCCTAGATTTGTGGCATGCACGTCATAACCTTGACATTCTAAAAACTCATCAACTGCACACTGCAGATATCATTCCTCACATCAACCTTGTAGCTTTGACATCCCACATCACATGTAGGAGAATTCGACACATTCAGCTCAGTTGTTTTGGGGTAAGCTCGCTTCCCATGCCTTGTGCTACATTTCTGTCACTTTTTGTGTATTCACTTGTGTGAGTGTTGTTTTCTTAATTTCTTTGAACGATTGTGTTGTTTACATATATACTAGCTTGTCCTAGCTCTGTTTCAATTTTCGTAGTTATCTCACTACTGTTGCATGCATGAAACTGTTTTGCATGGACGTTTTCCCAATCGACGAATGACCTCACCCACATGCATGCAACAATTTGGAGAAGGAAGGCTCACCTTCCTCTCCAGATTTGCGCATTCTGGCAGAGCACTAGCCTCCTAGACTGAATTGCACATTTTTGGAGGTTAGTGGCTGCTTGGCCCAAATATTTGCACAAATATTCCCCTGGGCCAACAGTCCTTCCCAGCTACGATTGCTCATTAGGCAATCCCAACATCCAACTACCTGACTGGACTGTGCATTGCATAGTTCCAGTAGTTAGTCAGACTCTCAGCAACCCGGACTATGCTTTGTGTAGTCTTGGCAGTCTGTCTCCCAACCTCCCAGCTGAAATTGCGCAACCTTCATGATCATTCACCCAGGTATGTTGCACATCAATTCGCATGTTCATTCGGGTTTTCGACTGACAGATTACTTGCTATGAGTGTTGCTATGTCTCCAAGTATCGCAGGTGTTCACCTGCCTCTCAGCAATATAGGTACAATGGCTTCCATGAGAGCAGAGATGTTATACGGGAATAGTGTCCACACGGATGCTGTTATTCCCACTAAGATGGGTGGCTATCTTAGAAACAAACAATCAAAGTCTACTATTGATTCCTTTTATGAAAATAGATGAGAGGAGAACCAAGAGGGCCAACCTGAGTCTTGCGCTCGATTTCCTCTCCTTCTTGATAGAGTTTTGCCACTTGCTCTTTGTCTGCTCAGCTTCAAAAGGACCCGTAGAATCGTAAAAACATACTACTATGCAAGAAACAAGGATCTAAGTTTATAAATAATGCAGGATCAGATGTGCATTAACCGTATACAAGCACATATAAACAAATACACAAGAATATGGAAGGAAACAAGAATAGCTTTATTCAAATAAAAAGTAGCAAGAGGATTACATCCATGAGCGGCTCTGACCCAGCATCATCCTCCAGCTAAGAAGCCCTTCTTCACCTCAAGCAAAGAAAAATCACCCAACACTGTGAATGTACACCAGAATACCAACAACACTTCTCTATAAGTTACATAATTCCAGCCTCTGGATCTCTGTGATGAGGGATCCATATATAGATGATTACAGAGAGGTGAGTCATCTTTTGGGATCTTGATTACTGTCCTCTCTCTGATAGTTCCTGCTTCCACTTGGAGAATGATGATCTCTTACTCATCCCTGGTCGAAAATGGAGTGGCAAGTGTCAGAGGGGAATCTTTTGGAAGATTCCATGATCTTCCACCTTGCATTTTTGTCCCTGCCATTTTTCCATTCCCGACCATCGCATCCTACAGAGGAGAAAATCAGTATGCATCACACCCTATACATTGGGAAGGTGATATGCATCGCACCCTCTGCATTGAGCTTTCAGTATGGTCCAGTTTTGACCACTTATGAGTAGTTTTTAGTGGAGAACTTCTGGGAGATGATGTAATCAGTTGACCTTCTTCCTTTAGGCAGTGAAGCAACACTTTTAGGGACTTAGGAGCCCTTAGTTTATGGACATTTATGATTCGGGTTGAAGTTCCCAAAAATGTCTATAATAATTTCTCCCTAAAGCATGAGGTCGTTAATCTTTTTTGATGTCGGGTGAAATGCTTTACTATGAGGATCTGAAGTTTTTCTGAGCTGGGAGGCGACCTGTAATAAGATACAATACAATACAATACATTATTTGATAACATTTTTTTATGATCTAGCTGAGGCGAGCATTCCCATGCTCGGCTTTATAAATTCATTTTCAGGTACATAGGACAGACGATCGTCTGTATGACAGACTGATGATATGGACACATCATCCTTTAATTTGGATGATCATCTGATCGGAAATGATGTACATTGGATGTTTTTATATTCCTGAATATATCGCAGCCCGGATGGATGAAACTAGATCTAGGGTCTTCAAACTCGGCCAATCTTCACTCGGAGTACAAGTCAATCCATGTGAAAAATGTTTTGGAGTTGAACATGGAAAGACATTGCCTGATTACCAGCCAATGATGTAAGTTTTTAACAGGCACGAGAGGAATCACCAATAATGACAATGACCCTCAAGGTACTACAGTACAATTTACGTGGTGTGAAAAAGGACTTGGTGTCGAACACCACGTAAAATCTCTCGGTCGAAGGCCATTGATGTAAACCTGTCGTCAAAAGTGAGAAACTTGCCATTGAGGCATGCAAGCTTCAAAGTACTAAAAGGGTTATTCCTAAGTCAACTTCTTGGATAATGAGCTGATGTCGACAAGAAGCGACCCATCGCAGGAGGGCCTTAATGGATCCCACATCAACGAAACGAAACGAAGCAAATGATTTTGGAGGTGAAAACAAATTGACGATACAGGGTTCAAGATGGCGGTCATGAAGGAATGAAGCATGAATGTATTGCAGTGGGTGAGACTCAGGTGAATTGTCTGAATGACTTCTGTTGAACATATCGACGACATTGACAATGGATTGGTAGCGTTAACACCAGAGATGGATGGTGTGACGGACCAATGGTGGAGACCAGTGAACAGCCAACTCAGCATGGATGCAGAAGGAAAGTGTCATGTTCAAGAGTGACTTGCTACCAATAAAGTTTCTTCTTGTTTTCTTCCCAATTTTCCCCAGTCATTGCTGACAAGTACCTCTTTATTTTTGTCAAGATTGAGGAGGATAACATATGCTTGTTCTATAATTCGCCCTTCGGGCGAACCTGTCGCTATATTTTAGCGAGCCTAGCGACAGTGAAACTCGTTCTCGTCCTGTTGGATGAGTTTGTTGCTATTTAGTTTTAACGAGTTTAAAGACAAAGATAACTCGGTCTCTTTCAATTTTAGAGAGTTGAAAGAAATGGAAAGAAGACTCCGAAGATTCTTTTTTGTTGTGTAATCCCTTAAGTCCGAAAAAGCGTAAAATAATACGAAAGGGATGAATTTTCGATAGTTTTAACGAGCCGAACAAGACAAGCACCCGATCTTTTTGTGTAATAATCCTTCAGGTCCAAAAAGATTAAAATCTAGAGGAGGGATAGCACTTCCAATGCCTTTTAATGAGCCGGAGAGGCCAATCGCTCGGCAATCTTTTCATATTTTACGAGTCAGGTGAAAAGAGCTTAAAGAAGACTCGTTTTCGAGGAACGAGCGATGGTTTCGGGTAGCAGCTGATTCCAGGTAATATTTGGAATTTTCAAATCACGACCGTATTACAACGATGGCTAGCAGAATCACTCTTCGCAGATGTTCCTCGAAGGGGTAAACAATCATATGGGGGTGAATGATCGGCTAAAAATAGAGTGGAGGTGTGATGGCGAGAACATGACCAAGGCTCAAAGCTGGCGATAAGGCATTCACAATGGTTATTTACCTGTTCATTTTTTAATGAGCTTAAATGCGGGGAGAAACACTTGCTCATGACTTATGCTTATTTTTTAACGAGCTTGAACTATGTGCTAAAAATGCTCGTGGAGAGTTTATTTTTTAACAGCTTGAACTCTGCGACAACATTGCTTGCCAGTCGTATGATAAGAATGTCTCATTCAAGATGCCATTTTTTATGGAGCTTGCACCTTTTGAAGCTTTGCCCCGGAGCCTCTTGCATGCATGCTAGGAATGACCAACTACGCCTCTCTATTTAACTACTGATATCACCATCAAGGCTAGGTTGGGCAATTTTTCCTTTACTTTGCCGACGCGGAGATTGCCCCTGCAAAGGTGAATGGTTCTGGCCGCTTACCTGACCTAGACGGTTGAAGTCAGAGGAATCATAGAGCTAACGTTAGTTGGTCATTTCTCACTTGCTTACAGAAGGTTTGCATGCCCTAGGTATAGCGAAAAATTTCCAGGTTACCAAGAAATTTTCATCCGCGTAGCAGATAAGATTCTTTCTTGGCGATGTCTATCGAAACAGACAAAGGGGAGTGGAGTCACTCAGCATAACCTTAACGAAGGTATCTTATTCTAGTCTGTTCCCATTTTCCTATGAGGACGGGTTCACCAGACTAGTCATATATCCCTTGCGGAAATCAACCCTATACCTAAGGTTTTCCTGCCGAAACAGACCAGGGTGCATGCCCCCTGGGTTTCAGTCATATCCTCCTGAATCACTCGTGCTCATCAAGTGGACAGGCTGGGGAGCGATGAGACATTTCTTGCATGAAAAGACCACTTAGGGACAGCATTTGACTATTTGTGATGTGTGATCCGGGGAATGACATTTGGTCCACGAGCTTGACCATTCTGCCTTCGTGCGGAAAACACATTACTATAAAGAGTGAGGAGACGATGGCTCCCATGCAATAAATATAGTCACGTCCAAGGAGTAGATTATAATCTAAAGGTCCTTGAACTACCATAATGTTCATGTGAACAGTTTTCCTTCTCAAAGTAATGGGCACATTAGGAAGAATCCCTAAAGGTCGACTGGTTCCCTTGTCGAAGCCTGTTAGATTTCTAATTTCAGGTAAAAGTGATGGTGAACCAAGTGCTTTCCAAGCAGTTGAGGAAAGGATACTCACAGAAGCCCCTTCATCAATGATGGTACCAACCATGACCATTTTGTAAGCTTGTACAATGATTCTGAGTGGTATACTGGCTAGTAAACGGGGTCTACCTAGTAGATTCCAGTCGAAGGAAACAACTAGGTTGCTTGGTGGTGGGACCAACTAGATGGCCGGATATGACTTTGATGAACTTCCTTCTTGCGGTAAAGGAATGGGAGGACTGCCCCCAAGCTCATCGGAGTCTGTGTTGATGAAAAGAATTTGAATGGTGTCGTTCTCTTTCTCTTCAGTGACGGTATCATTCAAAGATGAACACTCTGAAGGCAAGACTGGGTCAACTGCTGTATCGACCCTTTGACTTTCGTCGGGTATGGATTCAAGGGGTTCATTTTCAATGATAGGTGCTTTGGCTGACCAAAAGGACGGGCCAACCGGATTTTCAACTGGTGGAGGGCTCGGTAAGAGTTTTTGATATCCAGGAGGAAGTCGTAATGGTGAAACCAAATGATTATCTAAAACTCTTTTAACCTCTTCAAGGAAGGGACAATGGTGGACGGTGTGATTGCCTTCACACAACTTACAAGGAAGTTTAAGATTCCTTCTTTTTCCATGTGCTTCACTTTCACTGGTTGATGGTGAGCATTCAACATGATCGCCAGAGGTTGATGCTACTGGATGGTGCAAACAAGGAGACCAGTCCCTTAAGATCCAAGGGATGTAGGGACAATCTCAATGAAAGTGGTATCCATTGCAAATGACGCAAGGAGATTTAGGTTTTGACTGTGCTGTGTGTGGATTTTTGCTAGATGATACTTGGTTGCTCCCTTTTGATTTTGGTTCCTTTTTCTTCCTTTCCTTTTTCTCTTTCTGCCTCTTTTTCTTCTCAGTTACTTGACTTTTAGCTTTATCGACTTTATCAAGCGAAGAGAAAGGAGGAGAAGGAGAATTAGATGAAGTAGAAGGTTGGGAGGCAACTCTAGTGTCGTCTAGTTGTTGGTTAGACTGTTCAAGAATTGTGGGATTCTGAACGACAGAGGTAGAGAAGAGCCAGACCGGCAAACCAATTGTCAATCTTGGAAGTGACAAAGTGGTCATATGGGGTGGACCAACATCTCCCCAAGATAGGAAGGGACTAGGATTTCCTTCACGGGGAAATCCTTGGTTGGTAGACTCCATTTTCTCAACCTGAAGATAAACGGGGGAATTTGTGATGTTATTCCGATTAAAATAAATTTTTAGACGCTTGGACACAACTTGTTTTTTCAATTTTAAAGAGTCGAGAAAAAACAAAAGATGACTCTAGTTGCCTTCAATTTTTATTGAGCTCGAAGTGACAAGCGCTCAGAGGACCTTTTCCTTTAAGGATTCTGAAAAGGAGAAAAATGGACTTCTCAGGAGATCTAGGTAGAGAGGATTACCAAACCAATCGTAAAACTGCAGAATACTTTTTACGGTATGGCAGTCAGTCTTCCCGAATGATGTGTTTGGTGCATTATGATCGATAGGGCGCAGACACGGCTTCCTAAGGATAAAGGATGCAGCCTATTCTGGTCTCCCAATATATACACAACGGTACATGGGAGCACAAGTCCGTACTGGCACTTGCCATCTCAGAGTGGAGGAATCACCCAACCAGCACTGAAAGCAATAGTTACCGGGCTTTACGACGCCGGAATACATCTCTATCCTAGACCTCTAGATGTTGTGCATTAAGTTCCAAAGCGTTGTTAGATTCATTGAGATTTATTTTAAGTTGATCTTGCTTAACAGTTTGCCTTTCAGGTTCACCACGTGATGTCATGGTA
>APFE030581942.1:0-19410 GCA_000404065.3 Pinus taeda
CTAGTACAAGAGCAAAGGGGTTGTAGCTCCCGTACTTGTATAAGGCTGCACCAGTACAAAATATTGTAAAAGGATTTTCTTATTAAGAAGAAGATTGAGATGACTTGCAGCAGGTGGTTTTCTCCCACAGTGGGTTTCCACCTTATATCATGGTGTTCATGTGTGTGCCTTATGTGTGATGATCTATTCTATGTTACTACATCTGTTAACTGATAATATGGTTGATACTGTTCTAATGCACTCATTGAAGATCAATTAACTTAATCATAAGAAGTTGTGGAAGTAGCATACATGAATCTGGTTATGGAAATGAAAAAGTTTTATTAATGTGATAATACTGATTCACCCGCCCCCTCTCAGTATTATTTCCAACACAATGAATCTCCTATAATAGCTTGTGTACCCAAGAAAACTTCTTACCTCTCTCTGATTCTGTGGTATGGGTAAATCGACAATGATCTGGATCTTTGCTGGGTCAACTGTGATTCCTTGAGAGGAAATATAGTGGCCTAACACTATCCCTTCGTTCAACATCATAAAACATTTCTCATTGCTGAGGGACAGGTTAGATTCAATACATATTTTTAAAAATATCTCAAGGTTTTCTAATGCATGGTCAAATGAATTTCCGTATACTGAAAAATCATCCATATACACTTCAACACAATCATGAATTAAATCAACGAAAATAGCTAGTACAGCTCGCTGAAATGTAGCTGGAGCATTGCAAAGTCCAAACGGCAAAACATTGTAAGCATAAGTTCCCAAAGGACAGGTGAAGGTGGTTTTGTCCTAGTCTTCTGGGGCTATCCTTATCTGGTTGTAGCCACTGAAACCATCAAGAAAAGAGAATGATGATTTTCCAGCGAGGGTGTCTAAGACTTGGTCGATAAATGGTAGTGGAAAATAGTCTTTAACCGTGGCTTTGTTTAGTTGTCGGTAATCAACACAAATACGCCACTTACCATTTTTCTTGGGCACCACAACCAATGGGGATACCCACTGACTGTCAGAAATAGGATATATAAAATTGACTCTCAATAGTTTTTGTAACTTTCTCTGACAATATCTTGAAGTACGAGGTTCATTCTTCTTTGTGGTTGCCTCACTGGTTTAATAGTATTGTCTGTGTAAATATGGTGAGTGCATGTGTCAGGATGAATTCCATGCATGTCGGTATAATCCCAAGCAAAGGCTTTCTGGTATTTTCTCAAGAGTTTGATTAATATTTCTTGTTGAGATGAGTCCAAATGATTGCCTATGTTCAAAGTTTTCCCTGGACTGATCTCTATAACCTGACTCTGAGTGTTGGTGATGGATTGAACTGGAAAAATGTCATGAAAGGTGGTTTGTAAAGATTGGATGGTGCATGTCTCCTGAAAATTTTGAGCTAAAAGTATATCTGCAGCGTGATATTGGTCATGTCTCAAATTTTCAGAGATATCTGGTTGAGCAAGAAATAGTTCTACCAAATCATTATTGTCATGTTCTTGAAAATTATAGATTTGGTCAATGCTGAAAAGGGGTTGTACTTCATTTTTGTCATTAAATTTGTCATCAAGCCACAAATTATGTGTAACTGCTGGTGATTGTGCCGATGGGTAGAGGGTAAGTTGTTTTCTCTCAGTCCCTCTCGAAATGATCATGTTGCCAGATCGACATCCTATAAATGCATCAGCAGTTGCTAACCATGGCCTACCAAGAATGATAGGGTGTCCTCCTAAATTGGATTTGGGTTGGAGGACTAAAAAGTCCACTAGATACTCCCAAGAGTCCAGTGAGACAATTATGTCTTCCAAAATCCCTTCAGGAATCACTTTAGACCTATCAGCTAGTTCAAGAAAAATTGTTGTATGTTGCAGATTGGTAAGCTGAAGTGTTCTCATGGTCTCTAGAGTCATGACATTAATTGCGGCTCCAAGATCGAACAAAGTGTTTGGAATTTGTATGTTGTTAATGATGATGGTTACTTTGGGAATGCCAGGATCAACATACTTCTCTATGGAAATGGTATTGGTCATAAGTCCTGCTAAATGTCCTATGACATGAATAGTTTGAGGATCAATCCTTTTTCTAGCAGGCTTCTTGAGGCACATGTCTTTGATGGCTTTAGTGTAGATAGGAATGTCTTTTATAGCTTGCAGTAATGGAATTTTTATGTAGACATTTTTAAGCTCATCTAAGACATCAAATTGTGGTATGGACAATGGAGGTTTGATTTGGACCAATCGGTCTGGAAAAGGTGGATTCAATTGTTGCATTTGCTTATCACTGATATCATTGTTTGATTTCTTCTGATTTGTTATCTCTTTTTCGTTTTCTATATTTTCTTCTCGCCTATCTGTTATTGGAAAATCTTTCTGGAGTACCTTGCCAAACCTCAAGTTTATGTTCTGTAAAGGTAGTGTGGAATATGAAGTTCCTTCTTCTATATTGTAGGCTGGCCTCCCTGCTCTATTGTTCGGATTTGGGACAGTTTGACCAGGAATTTGTGTGGGTCTGGAAGGTTGTGAGTTAGCTGGAAATTGGAGTTGTGGTGGATTTATTGGTGGAGGAGCAGGCAGTGCTTGTTGAGTAGGTTGAGGTGGATAAACAGCTTGCTGAGGGTACTGCTGATATGGTTGAGGATGTTGATATTGTTGGTATGGTTGTTGATACAGTGGATATGATTGAGGATATGTAGGATAAGGTTGAGAATACTGTTGAGATGGTCTCCATTGTTGATGTGGGTTGTTTTGGTGCTGCCACGGCATGGGTACATTCCATGAATTCTGTACATACATCTGATCATTCACAGGAAATTGCAAGTTTTGATTTGGGAACATACCTTGAGGTGTTGGCCTTGGCTGCCATGGTCTTTTTGCGCCCATGTAATACATGTTTTCCATCTCTGCATTGGCTGCCATGTTATAGTTCTGCAAAACCTTAACTTTAGGACAGTTAAATATGTCATGATGTTCAGTACAGAAAGCACAAACTTGAATGCCATCTAGTGGACAGTCCTTTAATGCATGTTTCTTCTGGCACTTGGGGCAGAAAATAGCCATTACCTGATCTTCAGCTTCTTCTTTCTTTTTGGCTTTTAAAGTGTCAATTTGGTTCCCTATTGTGCTTAATAAATCTGTCTTGAATTCTTCTAACAGGTTGCCTATCTCAGCCCTTGTGACACTTGTTGAATTGGACTTAGTGGCCTTGGATGAAAAGGTTCTTTTTCCCATTTTAGCTTTACTCCTTGAATACTTTTCGCATAGATCAACGATTTCTTCAAAGGGTAAAACAGAAATGTCACCTTTACCCATTAAATTGAGGTCATCCATGTATTCTTCTCAGATACCTTTCAAGAATATTGTGCGGGTCAGTTCAAGAGGCAGAGTTCGGTGTTTAGATTGTTGTAAGTTATAGATAAACCGTTCCAAGTATTCCTCTAAGGTTTCATCCTCTTGTTGGCTCATTCTAAAGATGTCATCTTTAGAGTCTTTGGATCTGCAATAAGGTTGATATTTCCTTAGAAATACTTTTCTCATACCATCCCAATCTATGATAGTATGCTCACCAAGCCCCATGAAACATCTCAAGGCTGATGCTTTTAGTGTGGCTGGAAAAAGTCTGATCCTATGGGAATCATCAATATAGCCATATGTCCGACATACAATGTCAAATTCGAACAAGAATGAGTCCGGATCTTCTGAAGCCATACCATAGAAATTAGGTAGCACTGATGGTGGTATATTTTCATTTTGATCTCATCATCTTCCTGTTGTTCTTGTATGGGAAAAGGAAAAGTGGACTCTTCCTCATCTCTCTGTCTTTGATGTGGTGCTGACCCATCTCCTTCCTCAGCCATCTTAGTAGATTTCTCTGTATCAGAGTCACTTATTTCAAAGAGGCGATTAAGGTAAGAGTGTTCAGTCTCTGGATGTGTTCAATCTTGGAGTGTTTGAGTCACTGTGCTACTTTCTCCTTGTGTGGCAGACCTAGGAAAGTCCCTCTTCTGTGATTTATGTATGAATAAAGTTTGCCTTTCGACGAGAGTAAGTCTCTGCCCTGATTTTTGTTTATCCTCTAATGCTTGAATGATATTTTCCTCAGCTGGTGTTGAATTCTTTACAGAGTCTGCTCCTGATGATGATGGGTTAGTTTTTGAATAGTGGGGGGTTCTTCTGAATCTACCCTGATTGTCTCTAAACCTAGGCATAAATGAACATGACTTTTAACTAAATTTTTGTTGATTTTTGTCTATTAAATTTTTCAATCCTTTAAGTACGCCTCCCCGGCAACGACGCCAAAATGTAGTGTCCTATCTAGGGGTGCTAGATTGGTCTAAATTAATTGTCAACCAGGGTGCGTATACTTAGAGGCGTGTGCCTAAAATATATAAGCATAAAGGATCTACTTTAAACCTATGACTCCTAAGTACAGTGATGAGATGAAATCTATTGTTAAACTATCAATCAAAGCCTTAACTAAGCATCAAACCATATGCTATTAACAGCTAAAATGCAATCCATAACATGGTGTATATACCTATCTTTAAAGGCTTCGGTCTCCTTACAGAGGCACCAACATGAAACCCCTATTCAATGTCATTCAATAGTCATGAATATTTAATGAAGGCATGCAAAGGAAAACTCATAAACATCGTCCATATCAGTGTTTTACAAACAACCCTGGGTCGAATCCTTTACGGGATGCAATTCACAATCCAGATGAGGGTTTGTTCAAGCACATGCACAGACATCTAATTAACGCATTCATAAACACAACGTAAGCATCAATCAAATCTCTGAACATATAAATCGAATTCAAATACCATTCAAAAGCTTGACTGTAAAGTGAAATTAAAATCAAAATGCAAATACAATGCAAACGTAAATGAAATGTCGGTATACCATGCACGCAGGGCCCGTCCGCGTCTTTGGCACACCGAGATAATCACACCACGATCACAGTATTAAAATGATGCACACAGATTGTAATGCGATATTATATTAAAACCAAAAGCTCTGTTCTGAAGTGATAATGTAAAAACGTAATAGTCTGCAATATCAAAACGGTAGGTAGATAGGTAGGGTAAACGAACATATGTCCCGGTTCAGTCTTTTAATTACATACATTACATCCTTTGAAAAATGGATGTTTATCCATGGGCGGCTGTTGCTGCTTTTGTAAAAACGCAGAGATGTTCCTAATATACTTACGCATATTAAAAACTAGGAAACAACTTAAAAATCAAATGGACTAAAACTGAGTGCTGTTGCTGCCTTTGTGCCAACATGCCAGAGTTGACTAAGCGTTGACCGTGCATATAGGAGGAATGTTTCCACTGCGGGATAGGTGCTTGTCCATGCTTGGACATTCCTCTTTTCGCCCATGCCTTTCGCTCTAACCTGGCTGTCATGCCACATGTCACACGATAAGCCATTTACAGGTTGTTGAGACTTCATGTAGTGATTTAGGCTAAAAATCCTAATTTATCAACACAAAACCCCTAAATCAATTTAAATGCAATTCAACAACTATAAACTATTAATTAATTAATTTCCAAGGCATTTGAGGAATGAATGATGAGAAAAAGGTAGGAAATGGTCATGTTTTGGGAGGGAAAAAGGGGTCTTAGAATGGTACCAACAGTCATGTGTGATTGTATATCGATTCTGTGGAAACTCTCGTTTTTGCTTTGTTTACTTGTATTCCAAACGAATCAAATATTTCTCTGTTTTCATACTTTATGTTATAAAAATCATAGTTCAACAGAAGCTGCAGTCCTTAATATTAATAACAATGTTGAATTCTGCTTAAATCCCAGCCGTTGATCTACGTTCCAACCAACGGTGTGGAACTCCACCAACCATTGGATCACCCATATTGCATCACAAAGATTTGTTACAAGGGGCAGACATCAGGCCTTGAAGAATAGCGATGTGCGATATCACATCGCAAATAAACATTAGTACATGGTTGGACCGCAGGCCTTAAGAAATTGTGAAGTGCGATTGTGAAATATCGCATAATCAAGAAATCCTATGTATGTTACTGGACCCCGGCTGTGGAAAAACACGATATGCGATGGAAGTGGGACCATTGACTATATCACATCGCAGCACTATGTATGTAAGGGCTGAGACCTGAGTGCTTACCCATAGCAATTTGAGATTGCGATATAATCTGGACCGTTGGATCTAATTTGTTACAATCTATGGAGAGTCGTGAGAAGTTATATTTAAAAGGGTGGAATTTAAAAGGGTGGAAATCAGAGAGTCACAGTAAGGGGGACTATAAAGGAGACAACAAACGCAGGGGCCGATTGTTGAGATTCCTTGAAACAATTGATTCCTTCATAAAAAATGATAGGCATATCATCCCAATTTCTCCATCTAATTTATTGAAATATTTTATCTTCTCCGCTGTAGAAGTCGGTTCAGTCTTTGTTCCCATTCTTACCCTGTAAAGCCCTTTGCCTCGGAGGAGCAGAGTAATCTCTGTCTTCCATTCGAAGTAATTGAAAGGATTTATAACAAGATTTGTGGGCTGAGAGAGATGATCCATTGCTGCTTGCTGCACCTCCTGATAATCTATACCTGCAAATAAAACTGTGTACAATCGACTAGATTCGAACTAGGTCTGATACCATGTAGAATTCCTGCAGAAACTCCAATAGATCTAGAATTCTAGTTAAATTAAACAAAATTAATTTGCTGATATTCAAGAGAGGAGAGAAAGAATTTTCTCCATAAAATCAATCTATTAAATTAATTAAAAATAGTAATACATGAGCAACCAAACCTCTAATCCCAAAGGGAGGTGGTTATATAGAAATTGGTGAATCTAGAAAACTAGTAAAAAACTAGAAAACGCTAAGAAAAGCTAAATGGAGGCCTAAAATAGCAAAAATGACTCAAGACAACCTATGCCAACTATCAGGCACGAGGAAAGCATGAGGAGGGGTGCATTTCCCAAGGAAGGCAACTTTAAAACATGCTAAAAGGGTCTGTGGGACCAAATCCCTTGATTTAAGAGGGAATCTTCATGTGGGGCGCCAATCCTCACATAACTCAAGTGGATGAGGTGTGGTTAGGTGTGAACATGCACTTAGATGTCTAAATGGTTTAGGAAAGTGGTTGGACCAATATTTCCATAATATTAAGCCTTTAAAGGCAAAAAACAGGGGAAAGTTGGTCCACCAAGCTAGTTTACCAAAAACCGAGTGTGAACATGGTTTTTAATGCATGTGGCTAAGTCAAGGATATTTAGGCTAAAAAATAAATGTAGGTGTTAGGATTATATTCCAACAGTGTAACATCATATTAATTGTTTTGTAAATAGCAAATCGTAAATGAATTGTCTAAAATTTTAAATATTTCACCACAAAATTATTTAATATTATTTTCAATGTTTACAACAATTTTACTTAAATAATTATAAAATAAAACACACACAAAAGTCAGTTCTATTTTCATATTTAAAATTCACATTATATTTATTTTTCTATGCAATAAACTTTGTTTAAATTATCTAAAGTTTGGAATACTTAATGCAATATTAATTTGTAATTATTTTATATTTGAAACTTATTTTAAGATGCTTTTTACTTCTCATTAATGGGGTGATAAATGAGGGAGTTGAGGTGCTCGCTAACCAACTATGTCAATGAGTCAATCCTACAACAACACATTCATTAGATGTCTCAATTGTCATGTGTGGAAACTTGCATGTCAGTGTGAATTAACCCCACGCATTCCAATTCGATATTGTAATCCTTTGCGATGCATTGCCTTAGTGCATTACCATGGTGGATTTCTCCATTTCTTAGTCTGACTTTGCCAATGTTATTTCCATTGGATGCTATGAACTTTCTCAGCATCAATACCTTTTTCACTTCCAAAATTTGTTACCTTCTTCATCCACTCCTCTCACTCATTGTGGTGCTCAGCGGCCTTTACTCTTGTCCACTAATAAATATCAACTCCTAATTGAGCGCAACTAAAGGATTCTCCATATGTTCCTGGTTGCATGCATTTTTCCCTTCTAATTTGAGGTTATTCAATATGACAAGGTTTTTAATCCCCAGTCTTCCATGAACAAATAATGGACATGTGATTGTAGAGGAGGAGGAGGTTGCAAAGATATACGGGGTTTGAAAGCTAGGTTTAGCGCTGGAGCATTTTCACCCCATTTTTAGGACTACTCCCCTAAGAACATTTAATGTAAGTTGCATGAGACCAAATAGATGTGAAGTGAGACCGTCAATGGATTCATGATGTTGAGATTCTGGATAACATTTCTACATGGATCCTTGACTAATAGAACAGTTACATATAACAAAATCACTATCTTTACGATGTGGATCTATATTCGCATCTAAATCCATTGGAGAGTAAGGTGATGCTTGACTTTGAGATGGAATGAACCAAAGCCTGAACAAGATGGATACTTTGAAACTATTGTTTATTGCGTCGATGGTTTCCTTTCTCACATCGAATTAATTCTACCTCTAAGCTCAATTAACAGTGCTCCATGTTAGGATGGAGCTCATCCAATAGAGGCGGATACATCCTTAACTACTTGATATTTTTGTTTCATTTATTTTCATTTCCATGATGGAGCTTAGAATAGGGATTACTTTTTTTGTTATCTTGTTTGTTGGTTTTCCCTCTAAAGGTACAATTCCTAGGCCCTGCAAACAATTAATTTATACTTCTAGTTTTTTGTTAAAAGACAATCTCATGTTATGTATTTGGTATAATTTCCTAATAATAAGTTGGAGATAGATAGTAATTGTCAGTTTCAATAGATTTGGTGAATAGTCAATAAATTCTTAACTTAATCCCTAAGAAAGAAAATTTAACTTTATGAATACAAAGTCTCACACACACACACTATAACATTTTATTATGAAACATCATTTTTATAAAATAAATTGTTGTTAAATGATTCATAATTAAAATTATTTTTTTAGTTTACTAATTTATATTAATAAAGGCTAATTATTAATTATTATTAAAATTCACTTTTATCAATTGAAACGATATTGATGGTTGTGCCAAGAGGAATTATCTAACCTAGTATGGTAGAGATGTTGTAATGTAATGTAACATAAACATTTTCACTCGGTAAAAATAAATAAAACATAAATAAAATAAAAAACATAAAAAAATTCCCAAGAAAAAAAAAGGAATAGAAGAAGAACATTGTAATTTTATTCAACTTGATAAAAGGAAAACAAATACAGTTTGTAGATCTTGAAAGCATTTATTCATTTAACCCATGCAAATTATGAGAAATAAAACAGAAAGTATGAAAATTTACATAAAATATATCGAAATTAGGTATGATAAAAATCCCCTAGCTTCTCCTTTTTTATTTTCTTTTCTAGGTCTTCTGCCAACCCCTAGGGTTGGGATCAATCAAAACCACTGCCAATTCAATTCCAATTGTCTAAAAGGGGAATTCGTTACTAGATTCAGATCCCTCATACGTATGGTTTCTCTTAATACCCCCATACCCTTTTTCTTATGTGTTTCTTCTTCCTAATGCTCTGATGCTTGGGTAATTACTACTTTGGTTCCCTTTTGAACGTGTGTTGTGGTTCCAGTCTGAGGCACAACAACCACTTCTACTTGTTGAACCTAAGAATCCATATCCATATGGTTCTCTACTTGTCTAGAAGGGGAATTATTTGCTAGATTCATATCCCTCATATGTATGGTTTCTCTTGTACCTCCATACCATTTTCATTATGTGTTTCTTATTCCTGATGCTCTGATGCTTGTGTAATTACTACTTCGGTTCCATTTTGAACGTGTGTTGTGGTTCTAGTTTGAGGCACAACAACCCCTTCTCCTTGTTCTCCTTGTTGAACCTAAGCATCCACATTCATATGGTTCTCCATGGTCTCTTCCTCTTCTTATTCTAAAAGATAAGGGTTGGATACCTTCCACCCCTTTGGATTTTGGGCTGGCCTCCTTTTGTTTTTTGAATTCTTTTTCTTCCCATGGGCATGAGATTTGTAGGTGTTATATTTGAAAGAAAAACTAGAAATTGAATGTCATGTTCTCATAATCGATAACCTGAGTCCACAATTTTTTTTTTTTTATGCTTCAGTGGGATATAATCAGGTAAGCCTTTGCTTAGGTCTACCTTTACAAAAATTATAGCAAAGTTAAAAATGTTTTTTTTTATTCTTTCAAGGTCCATATTTTTGAATTTTCCTAGAATATTTGCAATATCCTCTAGGACCTTCTGGTGCTAAAAAAGAACAGGAAGATAGGGTAGTCTCACCCATATCGGAATTTTTGAGACTACCATGTTAGTGGCATCAAAATATGGGAAACATGGGGTAATGAAGAGCCCCTCTTTGCCCCAAAACCATGGTCCATAATTTAGGACAAAATATAGATCCTTCTATGTGTCAAATTGAACTATGAAAAATATTTTGGACCATAAACATAGATCATAGTTAGGGATCCAATTAGAGAAAAACCATTAGTATAATGCATCAAATTTTGGCTACAAACCATTGAATTTGCATATAATCGCCTTGGATTGGAGAATAGAAAAAGGAGAATTTACCTCTTGTAGGCTAAATTCCATTTTTGGTGATTGTTCCATTTTATCTATGATGTAGGGAAGTAGGTTTTTTTGGATCTAATAGAATGTGTTATGGACCTTCCCTTGCACTAGATACTTGAAAGAGACTGATCCAATTGGGGTTTTGGAACTTTAGTCTCCACCTCATAACCTCATATTTAAAATAATGGTAGAGTCCAGTGCAATGCCATATTCCTTGATCTTAATAAAATCCTCTAGAAAATTTCCTTTAAAAAAAAACATTGAGAAGGAGCATTTATATGAAGGGTTTTTCGGATTCTTTTTTAAAGTTTCCAATGAGATCGAAACCCACAATCCAGGGAGTGGTGATTTTTCCCTTAAGATCTTTAAGAAAACCTAACATTTTCCTCTTCCACCTTTTCCTTCCTTTTGGTCATATCTAAGGGAGGAAACTAATGGATATTGTCAGTCAAATACCTCATATACATAGTACTTTGTAGATCCATTTACCCAAAATCACCTAAAGGGTATTGTCTCTTATGTTGATTAAGATCCAATAGATCTAGGTAGATCCACATTCAGCAATGACATCCAAAATGACACCAGAGAAACCCAAAACTCTAGCATTACTCTCCATCACTGCTTCCTTAGCTTATATCAAGTAGAATAATTAAAAACATAAAATTAATAATTATAATTATAATTATAATAATTAATAATTAAAATAGTCTTATTCTATCTTAATTCTAGATCTACCAAGCACCAAGAGGGATCAATCTCTGGATATACAAACCTCTTTTAGAGTTCAAATAAACTTAATCCATCTTAATACTTTGTAGATCCAAAATTGAGATAAATCTAAAATAACTTATAAGTAAATCCTTTTACATGATATAAACCTTACATTTCTCACATAAAACATTATTAGTTATACTATGATAAATTTTATTTTATGTTTAAGTTTCATAGATTCACGAAACATCCTATATAAATAGGAGAGTTGGTTCCCCTTTCTGGTGTACAAACTTGTTTCCATAAATAATCATAATATATTAAACTAAATAGGCACAAAATGTGAGAGAATGTGAATTATAATTATATATATATGTGAGGAGAATGTGAATTATAATTATAATTATATATATATATATATATATATATATATATATATAAATAATATTTCATCTCGATACTTATTTCATTATGTTAGTTTAAAAAATCTAAAAGCATTCTTATACTGTATCATTTTGGTTTTCAATGCAATTTAAAGAACGATTATATCATATTATGTTTGTATCACACATTTTTGTTTCTTTTCTTATTTATGTACTTTAGACAGGTAATGGGGAATAGTGAAAAAAAAGTTAGGTATTTGGGGAGAAAGGTGTTATTTTTTATCAATTTTGTAGGGCACGATAATATTGTCCTCAGTAAGATTTTCGTGTTACATAAATTTATTGTATTGTAAAGATAGCATGTTCCTTTCCTTATTCATTTTATTTAAATAGTTTGAGACAGGAAGGAAGGCATGTGGTGATTCATTTTATCAAGTTTGTGAAATGACTATGGTTGTTGGGAATCCAAGTAATTCCTATAAACTATCATTGCCAATTTCCTCCATTTATTATTATTTTGTTTGTGTCATACAAATTTATTTATTATATGATAAGATTCTTCTTCCCCTGCTCGTGTTAGGTGTAAGGAGAAAGGAAGGGGAGGTGATAAGTGCTTTTTTTTATTAATTTGAATTGATGAGGGTTGTTGGTAATCTAAGTAACTCATATGAACCATAATATTGTTCCCAATGTGATTTTAAATTTCCTCCATTATAAGGGAGTAAGAGATATCTTCATTACTAGAGAGAGCATATATGATTCTAGAAGGTTGTCAACCATAATATCGATAAAATCATAGACCTTTAAAATGATACCATTACCTCAACTTCATTATTAAGTGAAACTTTTCATTGAATATTAACGTTAAAATTTTATGGATGTAACTAGTTATGAGCTTATTCTCCTTTCTAAAGAAACACCAAGAGTTTTTCAACAACAATGATTGAGAAGAAATTTCTTGTAGTTTATTATTCATAGAGTTTTCTAGTTTGTAAGTGAAAAAAGGAGGCTGAATTTGCTAGTTCTAGTTTTCTAGTTTAGTGATGTGAATTGCCAAATCAAAATTCGAGAGGCAATAAGAGTTGTTGGGAAGGGCAGGTCAAGGTTCCAGGGGTGGTGTGAATTTCCAGGAAGGCTAGTACGAATTGTTGGAGGATGCCAATCTGATTTCCATTGAGAATTGTTGGACATTGCCAATGCAAGTTCCAGAGGGTAGTGCGAATTGCAAAAAAGGGTTGAATTGATTTGTAGAGGGAGACAATAAAATTTCTCATTTTTTTAAGTTAGAAGTGAAGATAATTTTTTTTTGGATCTTTTCTAGTGTTAGGAAAGTAGTTGTAATTTTTCAATAGAATTTTTTGCTAAAGATATTAATATAAACCCGCAAATTTGAAAATTTGTTTTTCCCACATTGAGGTTTTTCCAAGGACATTTGTCCAAAATACTTGTGTTCATTGTGTGATTTGTTTCCTACATTTTCTGCTGCAAATTTTATTTTGTGAATGGTGTTGTTCATGTTATTATTCATTACTTCCAACAAAAGAATTAATTTTCCATAAACATGTAATGTGAAATAATTAATTGAGTTAATATCACTTTCTAGGTAACCATAAAATTCACATGGTACCAAAGCAACTACAGTGTTGAGGTTACTTTTTATTTAAGAACAAAGGTTTCTAAGGAGACATCAAAAGTTTTCACACAGAAATATCTCTTCATATTTATTGGAGTTTGTTGTTTGAGGGTTTCAGAAATGGCTTCGACTGAATTGAGGGATCATGATATACTTGATCGTGCATCAAAATGTAGCATCTAGAAATCCATAATTTTATTGTTGCTGGTGGAGCATGGTTTGAAGGAATATGAAAGATTTGTTGTTGTTGTTGTTGTGCAAACAAATTTAATAAAGTTAGCGACCTACTACAAGGACGATGCCAAAGCTAGGTGTATTATTTAGGACCGGGTAAAGGATCATATCATACCCCATATTGCATAATTAGATACATGTAAGAAGATACGGGATGCCATCCTAAAGTTGTTCCAAAATTCTAATGTAAACTTGAATCTAATCCTTAGAGAGAATCTAAGAAACACCAGATAGAATAAGGGAAAAGACACAGTTACCTATCTAACTAGGATTAGACTTATCAAGGACAAGCTTTTATTTGTTGGAGAGAAAATAGATGATAATAAGCTCACGAGAACTGATCTAAATGGGTTCAAAAAATAGTGGATCATGGTTTTCCAAGTGATCAATGGATAACAAGACCTGCCTGATTAGGATCATATAAGGAGAAATTTCAGTTAGGAATAGCTTAGGTTGAGCCTTGTCAATGGAAGTAGCAGTAAAATCTGGAAGTGTGAAGATGACAAAAATGTTTCTTTTGTAGGTATGGTAAAAGCTAGGGAGGGCTCAAGAAAAGGGCCTAACTCCAAGGTAGACAAGAAGAGGAAAGACTTAAGTAAAATTAAGTGTTTTCGATGTGACCAACATGGAAATTATGTTAGTCATTGTTAAAATATGAAGAAGAGTGATAAGAAGAAGTAGCAAATGAAAACTTCATTGGATATTGATGAATTGTATTCAAGACTAGAAGATGATTTGAGTATATTAACAATGGGGAATCATGTCACATGAAAGGGGTTAGAGAGTATTTCTCCAGCTACAAAGTAGAGACGATAATCTTCTAGATTCAAATGGGAAACAAGTCCAAGTGTACTCTATTTGGAAGAGGGAAAGTCACATTTAAGAGGGAGTTGGGAAAGAGTATCCATGTTACAGATGTGTTTCACATGCCATGTCTGGGAATGAAATTTATTTAAGTTTTTGATCTTTAGGATAAGGGGTATGATATATAATTTTTTAGGACAGGCGACGTACGTAAAACACAAGGATTTAAAGGTAGTAAAGGGAGTTGCGGAGAGATTTCATAGGTTGTTGTTGGATGCTCCAAAGGCACTAGTTAGTTGCAGTAGTAATAGAGATATCATAGAGCTATGGAATAGGAGGATGGGTTATATCCATCGTGGAGCACTTATTTTTTTCAAAGAGTATATGGTAGGTTTTCGAGAGGTGAGTATAGAATATGATGATGTGTGCAGATGGTGCATACTTGGGAATTTACCAAAGGAAGCATTTCCACGGAGTGACAGTTGATTCAAGGGTGTTTTAGACTTAATATATTCTGATATTTCTGGTCCATTTTCCACAAAGCTTCTCAGGGGTTAAAAGTATTTTGTGACATTTATTTGTGACTTTTTTAGGAAAAATTGGATTTACTTCTTGAAGACACGAGATGATGTCTTCAGTCACTTCTAAGGGTTTAATGCTCTAGTGGAGAACTTGACAGGTAAGAATATTAAGGTTCTTTAGACAGATAATTAGAATAAGTACATTGAGAAATCTGTCAAGGGTTTCTGCATAAAGGAGGGCATCAAGATGGAGTGAACAACTCCATACAACCCACAATAGAATGGGTTGTAGAGAGAAAAAATAAAAAAATAGTTGGACTAATGAGGGCCATGCTATATGATCAGGATATGCATAAGTATCATTGGGCAAAGGCATGTAGTAGAATAATTCATATTGAGAATAGAGACACACATATTGTTGCCTATGGAGCCTGACTATCTTCTTTAGTTAGAGGTATCGCCACATTGGACCCCTGTTTGTAACGTCACAACAACACCCGCTCGTAATGTTTACGCTATATAGGGGGTCTAGGGGGGCGGCACGACCTTTGGGAGCCCCCCGCCCCCCCTGGTGGGGGGATCGGGGGCATCGCCCCCAAAGCTAAAAATAGATGTAAAATTTCCTTGTAAAACGTTGTAATTTCATAGTCAATCTGGGTCATTCATTAGGCGGAGATCTAACGGTAGAAGTCATGTTTAATTTAGGGTTTTTTCCCCTAGAAGGCAACCCCTCACTATATATGAGGGAATTGTATTGTGTTTATGTAGATTGATATTCTAAGTGAGAAGAGACAAGAGATTGAGCGAAAGAGAAGAGGGGATTACAACGGATATTTTGTATGTTGTATCTCTTTAGTTTGCTAGATAATATAAAATGAAGGACTGACTATTTCTCCATGGACATAACGCAAATTGGGTGAACCACATATATCTGTGTCTCTCTTGTTTTATGTGTTTTCTGTGTTTGTATTTCTGTAATATATTTTATTTGTTCTGTTTCTCTGTAATATATAATTTTCTAACAATTGATATCAAAGTCGAAGGTCTATTTGGCTGATAAACTCGCAGGAGAAAAGGGTTCTTGGTTCAAGTGGGAGAAATGGCAGAAGATGGTAGGTTTAGGGTCAAAAAATTTAACGGCTAAAACTACCAGTTGTGGAAGATGCAGATGGAAGATTATTTGTACCAGAGAGATCTGTACCAACCATTGAGTGGAAAGGCAAAGAAGACGAAGAGTATGACAAACACAAAATGGGATATTCTTGAAATAAGGAACTTGGAACAATACGCTTGTGCCTAGTGGCATTGGTAGTGTTTAATATTTCAAAGGAAATGACAATAGAGGGTTTAATGTAAACATTGGCCAAACTATATGAAAAATCCTCAGCTTCAAATAAGGTATTTCTTATGAAGCATTTATTTAATATGAAAATGTAAGAAATTTGTTTCCAGGTTCGAAGCATGTTGATTTAAAATTTTGTGAGAATTGTGTTTATGGAAAACAAAAGAGAGTCATATTTGTCAGAGTTGGAAAAGAAAAGAAGAGTGAAAAATTAGAGCTTGTGCATACATATGTATGGGGACCTGCTCAGGTATCATCTCTTGGTGGATATCATTATTATGTTACTTTTATTGATGATGGAACTAGAAAAACATGGATTTATTGTATTCAAAATAAATATGATGTATTTGATACTTTCAAGAAATGGAAAGATTTGGTTGAAAATGAGACAAGAAAAAGGTTGAAGTGTCCCAAATCAAATAATGGAGGTGAATATTGCAGCAAAGAGTTTGATAGGTACTATTAAGAGAATGGAATTCATAGAGATAAGACAGTTCTAGGAACACCACAAGAAAATGGCGTGTCAGAAAGGATGAACAGGACAATCATGGAGCTTGTAAGGTGCATGAGATTGCATGCAGGATTGCCTTTACAATTTTGGGCAGACGCTGTAGATATTGTTATTTATCTAATAAACAGAGGGCCTTCAAGTCCCTTGGATGGTGGTATTCCAGAGGAGGCATGGATAGGTAAAATGGTAAACTACTCATTTTTAAAAACTTTTGGTTGTGAAGCCTTTGTCCACATTAATAAAGAAAATAGAACAAAGCTTGAGGAAAAATCAAAGAAATGTATCTTTATTGGATATGGTGTTAATGATTTTGGTTATCACTTTTATGATTATGAAAAACACAAAATCATTAGGAGTAGAGATGTCATATTCAATGAAAAGGTTTTGTATAAGGATCAATTGAAGGAAAAGAAACAAGAAAAAGAAAACAAAGAATACATAGTGCTTGATGAGATCACAGAAAAAGTGATGGTGCCTGAAAATCATAATGATCAACGGGTAGAACAACAGCCACAACAACAAAAAGCACTTCAAACACCTGAAAGTGGTGTTAGATGATCTACCCGGATAAGTAGACCCCCTGAACAATACTCTCCTTCATTATACTATGTATTGTTGACTGATTCTAGTGAACCAGTATGTTATGGAGAAGCAGTGAAGGTAGAAACTAGGAAGAAATGGGAGCAAGCCATGAAAGAAGAGATGGAATCCTTAGCACATAACCAGACTTGGGACTTAGTCAGGTTTCCTGTAGGTAAATCAATATTGCAGAATAAATGGGTTTACAGGTTGAAGGAAGAAGATGGAGGTAGAAAAAGGTATAAAGCTAGACTTTTGGTGAAAGGGTTTGCACAGAAAAAGGGTATAGACTTTGATGAGATATTTTCTCCTATTGTTAAAATGACTTCAATCAGAACTATTTTAAGTCTATTAGCAGCTGAAGATTCTCATCTTGAGTAGTTAGATGTAAAGACAACCTTTCTCCATGGGGATTTGGAGGAAGAGATATATATGCAGTAGCCACAAGGATATGAGGTAAAAGGGGAGGAGAAACTAGTGTGCAGGTTGAAGAAGAGCTTGTGTGGCTTAAAATAGGATCCAAGGCAGTGGTATCTAAAATTTGACAGGTTTATGTCTTAACAAGGTTATGCTAGATGTCACTCTGATCATTGTGTTTATCTCAAAAGGCAAAATGATGGAAGTTATACTATATTGTCATTTTATGTATATTACATGCTTGTTGCGGGTTCTAACATGTAGGAAATAAATTTGCTGAAAAGAAAATTGGCGAACTCATTTGTAATGAAGGATTTGGGTGCTGGAAAACAAATCCTTCATATGAAAATAACTAGAGACAGGAAGAATCAGAAATTAACATTGTCTCAAAGTGAGTAAATAGAAAAGGTGTTGAAAAAGTTTAATATGCAGAATGAAAACCCAGTTAGTATACCTTTGGCTAGCCATTTCAAATTAAGTAAGGAGGAGTGTCCCAAGGCTTAGGAAGAAATGGCTCATATGTCTAAAGTTCCATATGCATCAGTAGTTGGAAGCTTAATGTATGCAATGGTTTGCACAGGGCCTAATATCACACATGCAGTGGGAGTTGTAAGTAGGTACATGAACAATCCAGGAAAAGAACATTGGATGGTGTGAAGTGGATTCTCAGGTATTTGAGAGGTACCAAAAATCAAGCACTCTCCTTTGGTGGCTCAAACATTGTTGTTGTCATGCAGAAAGAGTTATTTTTGCTGACAAAACTAACCTCCCTAGGAGTCTAAGACTCTCTAGTGACAAACAAGACAATTAAGAGCAATCCTTCTCTAAACATGCATTATCATATGAGAAACCAAGTGTTTTTTGATCCTACCTGAAGTCCAACATTGTTGTAGTAGTCTAGCCTCGTCGATCCAGATGAGCTCCTCCTTCACTTCGAAACCTGCATACACTAACAATCAAACGATTACATAACACCTGAATATCTCATAAAACAAAACATATTCAACATATAGACCAAGGAGTATATGAAAAAATTCATTAACAACAAATCATTGAGAAGAATGGACTTATTTGTATTAAGGAAACAAAAAAGTAACCATTACAACCTGAGCCTTGGTGTTGTGCAAGCTCCTCCCAGGGTCCAACAAGAGATTTCCTCTACTTTGACAAGCTCACCCACTCCCAATATGGCAACAAGGAAGGATAGTGATCTCTCCTCACAAGCTTCTACAAGGAAGTCCTAATTCCAGCAGCATCTACCCTTTGGAATGTTCAGCTTTCAACCTCCCCTCCTTTGGCCCAATGCCTGTATTTATAGTGTTCTAGAGGAAGTTATTCAGGTCCAACATCAATGGGATACTCCCTCTTTTGGATGGGGTAAGTTCCTCTATCATAGGGATGCATGAACCATCTGGAGGCGCTCAATACACGTCAAACACTCTTCTAGAAAGCTCTAGAAGTGACCACAAGTAACTTTTTTAAGATGAAACTCGCGCCTTTTGACCTTTACAGGAGTACGCACCCATCCCTTGACTTACAGAGCATACAAGTACGCAGGTACAATGAGCTTGGGATGCGTACACGCAGGCAAGGTAGAGAGAACCTGCGTACCCAGAGATAAACATGATTTTAATGACTTTCTCTCTTTTTTGAAGTTTGACATGAAGAGCAGAGGTATAAGGCTTGACAAGGAGGATAATATGACT
>APFE030581942.1:34228-87184 GCA_000404065.3 Pinus taeda
TGGGGTAGCTCCTCTCTTGATGGGATAAGTTCCTCTATCATAGGGATGCATGAACCATCTGGAGGCGCTCAATACACATCAAACAATCTTCTAGAATGCTCTAGAAGTGACCACGAGTAACTTTTTTAAGATGAAACTCGCGCCTTTTGACCTTTACAGGAGTATGCACCCATCCCTTGACTTACAGAGCGTACAAGTACGCAGGTACAATTAGCTTGGGATGCGTACACGCAGGCAAGGTAGAGAGAACCTGCGTACCCAGAGATAAACATGATTTTTAATGACTTTCTCTCTTTTTTGAAGTTTGACATGGAGAGCAGAGGTATAAGGCTTGACAAGTAGGATAATATGACTATTGATGGAGCCATATTAACTGCAGATAGTCATGGTGACAAATTTCAGTGTAACAGTTGTACAGGGATATGTTAATGCAGATATGGCGGGTGATAGAGATAGCAGGAGGAGCACAACAGGGTATGTGTTTATTGTAGGTGGAACAACTATCAGTTGGGTCTCAAAACTGCAAAGTGTTGTTGCACTCTCAACAAAAGAAGCAGAGTATGTTGCTGCTATAGAGGCTAGTAAAGAAATGATTTGGTTACAAAGGTTTCTGGATGAATTGGGTAAGAAGCAGGAGTTGGGCAGGTTATGCAGTGATAGCCAGAGTACCATACATCTTGCAACGAACTCTGCATTTCATTCCAAGGCTAAACATATACAACTCAAGTACTATTTCATATGGTTAGTGTTGGAAGATGGATAGTTGAAGCTGGAAAATATACACACTAGCTAAAATCCTAGAGATATGTTAACAAAGGTTGTAACCAGGGAGAAACTGAGAATCTACTCAGTTTCAATTGGTCTTCAAGTATGGTGAAGAATATGAGAAACAGTCGGGTCCAAAGTGGAGTCATTTTCCAACAAATGAAGTAGTGGCAGAGTTTCTATAATTAGTCTCCAAGTGGGAGATTGTTGGTTGTGGAGCTTGATTATGTTCTTTATTTCGAGGTATCGCCACATTGGACCCCAGTTCGTAATGTGATGACAACACCGCCTACAATATTTATGCTACAGGGGGGGTCCAAGGGGGGGCATCTATGACCTTTAGGAGGCCCCCCCCCCCTAACAAGGGGATCAGGGGAAGTGCCCCCGAAGCTAAAAATAGATGTAAAATTGCCTTGTAAAATGTTGTAATTTCGTTGCAACCCCTAACTATATATGAGGGAATTGTATTGTTTCTATGTAGATCGGTATTCTGAGTGAGAAGAGAGATGAGATTGAGTGAGAGAAAAGAGGGAATTACAACAAATTTGTTGTAGGTTGTATCTCTTCAGTTTCTTGGATAATATAAAAGGAAGGAATGGCTGTTTCTCCATGGACATAGCCCAAATTGGGTGAACCACGTATATCTGTTTCTCTCTTGTTTTATGTGTTTGTATTTCTACAATATATTTTATGTGTTCCGTTGCTCTGTAATATATAATTTTATAACACATATGGTGTTGGGAAATATGATACCCAAGGAGGAATTTATAGCGAAGAAGCCATAAGTTAGACAATTCAAGATTCTTAACAGTATCACATATTGTCATATTCTAGATGAAAAGTACACCAAGATAGATGCAACTATAGAGAAGGGATATTTCATTGGGTAAATGAAATGTCGAAGCCATATAGGATATATATTCCAGGGAATAGGAAGATCATCGTGAGATGGGACGAAATGTTCCAGGAGGAGAAATCCTTCAAGATATCTCATGATTTTCCAGTAGTTAATCAGATTCAACAAGCAAAAGCTCCACCCACCATAAGTGGGAAAAGGAATCATGAGGTGCTTCAGATGCTTAAAGATTTATAGGAAGTTTTGGGAGCTCCTAGAATGAGCACTAGGGAAAAAAGACCACAAGAGAGATATTCAAGGTAAAAGGAATTGATGAGTGAGCTCATTGATAGAGAACCTTCTAGCTGTCAAGAGGATGCACAGGTGTGGCAAGATTTGATGGTGGAGGAGTACAACTCCATTATGCTGAAATATGTATGGGAGGTGGTGTCTAGACCATTGGATATGAAATTTGTTGGTTCTCTCTATATATTTAAGATAAATTGTTCTGTAAACTATAACTTAGAAAGATAAATTCGACCACAATATGTTCCTACATATTAGTTGGTTGTAGACATTCTAGAAAATCCCCTTGATAAAGAACAATTTGCTTTCTTCACGGATAAGTTGGGTGTGGGGGACAATAGCTTCATTGTGGGGGCCAGTGTTAAATATTGTAGCTCAAACACATGTTCTTGTCTTGAGAGGTGCCATTGAGGCTAGGAACATATAGTAATTGATTATCTCTAAGCCCTTGTAATTTTTCCTAAGTTTCATATAGGGAAAATATCTTGATTATGTCAATTATAAATTTTTAAATATTTCTCAAGTATAAACTTAGGGAAGGTGGATAATTAATTGAAATTAGTTGGGATAAGATCAATTTACCTCTAGAAGCTTGTAGAAAGTTTCTAAGTTGATCTTAACTGTTTATTTGATCAAGTGACCTTCTAATCATGAACACTCATTTGTGAATGATATATTATAATGGGAATCAATGGGAAACATTGGAGACATATCAAGTAGCTAAATTTTTAGAGAGAGATTAGGAGGGTTTCAACACTAGTGATTGAGAAAAATTTTGTTGGAATTTGAGTGATTGGAGACTTTGACAATTATTCATATTGTTAGAGATTTATGGAATAACACTGTGTAATATGTGTGATCCATCCAACATTTCGGATGGTGGCTCCATCCATCATTAGGGACCAAAGAGAGCCTTGTGAGTAAATGAGTGTTGTAGAGCCTTTTAATAGGGAAACATGAATTATGTATTCATTGGATTAATTTTAGAAATTTAAAATTAATAAATAATATTTGACCAATTTCACTTTTTGAAAAAATAATAATTAAATTTGGAATTCTTAATTTTGAAAAATTAACAAAATTGTTAGAGGAATGAATTATAAGAAGGAATTAGAATTTCAATTTTGAAAACAGAAATTAAATTTTCTAGAATTAGTTTAAAATTTTAAAATGATTAATATAAGAAATTTAGTTGACAATTAATATTTACTAATTATTAAAATTATTTTAAAAATTATAAGTTAATAAGTTAACATGATAATAACCAGAATATATTTATCTATATTTAATATTAGATCCTCATAAAATCAAATTTTTAAAATTCCAATGATTATTTGAATTTAACCAAACTCATTAAAAAATGAATAGGATTCATTCAAGATAAGAAATTATTGAAATCAACTAAAGGATCAAAATAAACATTTGTTTATATACTTATATACTATGATATATATTAGTTTATTAGTTAGATAAGTTTAGAAATAAAGAGTTCTTTAAGATGACCAATTGTTTTTATTAAAGAATCAATAGATAAAGAAAGGGAAGGATAAAAAAAGGGGGGAAAGAGGGTAATAAGAGGTACTAGGAAGGGGGAGACAGTAATCATGGTAGGTCCAAGAGTCATTGGGTGAGATGGTGGATGATAATTTTCCAAGATTGGCTGAGCTTGTAACCATCCTCCCTATTAAAGATATTAGGGTTCTTCTTGATTTCAAGGGCTTCTCAAATAACACGAGAGTTGTAAAATGGTGTAGATGCTATGATTTTTTGAGTGACAAAAGGAAGAGAAATTATTTGTGGAGAGGGAGGATGAAATTTCCAGTTTACCAATGTGAATTTCCAAATCGAATTCCCAAAGACAATGTGAGTTGTCAGGAAGGGTAGATCAAGTTTCCAATTGTAGTGTGAATTTTCAGGAAGGTTAGTTTGAATTTCCAAAGGCTTCCAGATTATTAGTGCAAATTGCTTGAGGTTGTTAGTTTCAGTGTTAGAGGATAGTGCAAATTTTTAGAAAGGGTTGAGTTGATCCACAGAGGGAGACAATGAAATTTCTCAGTTCAATTTGGTCAAAAGTGAAGATAAAAGTTTTGATAGAGATTTATCAATGTCGGGAAATAATTTGTAATTTCTCAATAACAATTTTTTCCGAAGATAGTAATATCAACCCTCAAATTTGAAAACTAGTTTTCCCCACATTGGATTTTTTCTAGGGAATTTTGTCCAAAAATACTTGTGTTCATTAAATATTGGTTTCTCAAATTTTCTATAGCTAATTTTATTTTGTGAATGGTTTTTTTCATGTTCTTATTCATTAGTTCCAACAAAATAATCAATGTTCCATGAACAAGTATTTAGAAATAATTAACTGGGTTAATAAAACATTCTAGGTAACCAAAAATTTCACACTAGGCCCCCAAGCTTTCATCCGTTCTCTTAGTATTAGAATCTTCTTGGAATTTTCTCTCTCTTTCATTTCATCAAGAATTTATTTGATTTGGGTGTTTATTCCATTAACACCTTTCAAGCCATTTTGGTTCTATTTCATTTGACTATGGTGTGTGGTGGGAAGGGGACGACCTATTATTTTTGTGGCTCTTTCCCAGAAAGGGTTTCATCTAAGGATGAAAATTTTGATGGATTTATTTAGCCTCTCAAGATAATAAATTTCTATGAATGGAAGTCTCATTTATTTGACTTAGCGGTTTGTGGTCGATAGTGGAAATGTTGTTGGTTTCTTGGCCCTGCCTCAAAGAGGATTTTTTAAGGGGTGTCTATAGTCTTGAAAATTGGGGAGTGGCTAGTAGAGGTAGTCTTATGGGTCTCCTTGTTTAGAATGATATCACAAAGTTCTTGCTATGGTTTTGTATGCTAACCATGATAATAAAATTTTAAAGGTTGGTTTTTCATGGTTGAAGTCTCACTATTTCCTGGTCTAAGTTAATGGTCTAACCATCTGTCTTTGTCTGAATTGCACTATGTTCCTTTTAGTGGTAATATTTCATGCCCAAGAAGAGAGTATGATCTTAAAGGGAAACTCATGGTCATGATTCTCATGAGAGATCACTAACATTCACACAATCTTAGTCCTTGACTCATCTTTTATGTATGTATATCCTACTAGAAATTTAGCAAGAAATTTGGGAAGTTGAGGAAGATATCACTACTAAGAATTATTTCCACTTTAATTTGGAGGTCACAAAACTCATCATTTATTGGGTTCCAAACACTTTCCATACCCATGAGCATTAGAATCAATACACACATACCATGGAAATTTATTGGAAAATAAAAATTCTATTGGGAAAGGTGCTTATCAATCAAAATGATGCCAATGATGAAATCCACATGATGATGGACAAGATTCAACTAGAATTCAAAGATATGGAGAAATTTTTGGCTAGGATGAAATTGATTTTACTATGTAAAAAAGGCCTTGCTCCTCTATATAGTAGAAGTGAACCAATGCACACACAAACACACACACACACACACACACACATATCTCCAGAAAGAAAGAGAGACATAATTTTGAAGTAATTTGTAATTTCATTTTGAAAATTTTCTATATTTTTTAAAAGTATATTTATAAAAAGGAATTATTAAATAATCTCATGACCCCTTGACAGATAAGTGGATCAAATTCCAACCCCATGACCTTGAATAAAAAATCCCCCATGGGGTTGATGAATGAGGGAGTGGAAGTGGTCATCAACCAACTATGCTAACTAGCCCATCTAATGGAACCCCACACACTCAATGTCTTAGGTTTCCTATCTAACAATGTACATGCCAATGGGAGTTAAATCCACACATGTAAAGCCCATATCTTAATCCTTCACCACACCTTTTCTTAGTATGCTCCCAGGGTGGCTTGCTTCACTTGTTAGCTTTACCTTGTCACTATTATTTCCAGCCATGGAATTTCCCTGCATCAATCCCATGTTCAATTCAATTTATGTAGATCTTATACATCCATTCCTATCTCTCTTCATGGCTTTATGTATCCATGACTCTCCTCCACTAATAAATGCCAACTCCCAAATTACTGTAGTTGAATTCTTCTCCATCCTTTCCTGATTGCATGCATTTCATCGCTCCAATTTGAGGTTGTTTAATCTAATGAGGCTCTTTGTCCCCATCTCTAATATGACTATAAAATGGTTGTACAACCACAGAGGAGGAGAAGATCATGGAGATATAGAGATTTTGTCGGCCAATTTTAGAGCTGAATCATCTACTTGAAATTCTTAGGACCACAACCCTCTAGAGATTCAATCTAAGTTTCACAAGATAGAAATGTATTTCAGACATTACTATTAATGGATCTATGATGTTGGGGTTTTACATAAAATAGTTATATTGATTGCATAACTAGGGAACACTAGTGGATGGAAAAATTACTATCTTTACACTTTCACTATTTATTGGCATCTAAATAATCTACTAGGAAAGGTGTTTCTTTACTATTGAGATGCAAGGAACCTAACCCTTAATAAGTTAGGTACTGTAAATCTAATGATTATGGACATTGAGGGTTGATTTGCTCAGATCTGATTGGATCTACCTGTAGGCCCGAGCAACACTCCTTCATGTGAGGATGAATCTTAGCCAATAGGGGTGGACACATCCTTATCTACTTGATATTTGTATTACACTTATTTTCCTTTCTAGTTATGAATCTTGGAATAGGGTTTACATTTTTTGTTATCTCCTGAATTTTTTATCCCTCCAAAGGGAAAAATCTTAATCCTTGTAAACAATTACTTTTTAGTTCTAGTTTTTTGTTGAAAGGCAATATGCCATTATGTTTGTAGCTTGGTTTCACTAACTTAAATTACTGTTTATTTATTTTTTAATAGAAATGAGTACTTTTTGTATAAAGTTGTGCCCAGTCACAGAAAAGGCCCTGTAATTACATTTCCAAGTTGCTCAAATATGTATGGGATGTTATACCGTATATAATTTCCCTCACCCAAATTACGCAAAAAAACCCAAATCCTATAAGTACTCTTATTTTACAAGAAGATTATATGTAGAAAAATTGAAACAAAAAATATAAACATTTAAAGCAAAACATTACAATGCTAATTAATTTGAAGGGTCTACTAGCCGATTGAGGTCGATATCCCAGAGAGGTTCTATAGTTGGACTGTCGGGATGAATTCATTAGAGGTTAAGATATGAGATGATGATATGGAGTGCATTGAATTCATCTTCAGGGAAGTAAATTATTTGTTGAAGAGTCACTATAATCTCAAAGTTGTTGCATTTAGAAGAATTGTGCTAGTATAGATTTAGATGTAGATCAGGAAGTTTAGAGTTTAAGGTTTCATGTTCTCTTTTATAGTGGTTGCACATCATGGACATTGATGAGTGAGATGCTAAAGAGATAAAATCCATGAAAGGAATGGAATTATTCCAATGCTAAGACAAAAGTACTATATCAATAGGGAAAATGGGAAATAATGGATGAGGGTGACCAAGATGATACCCATTAACCAAACGTATTTGACAGATCATCTAAAAGTCACAAAATATGATGGAATGATAACTTATAGAGACATAACCTAGTGAAGAGGGACAACCCACTCTTAATTGAGCAACATTGATGATGGTAGAGTTGAGGGTAGGGATCGAGAAAATATGAACAATAACCCAACTTCTCACAATGTTGAGGAGAATTAAGATGCTTACCTCCAACCCTGAAGGGAAGTTACCAAAACTAATACAATGAAAATTAAGATGCTTTCCTCTGACCTTGAAAGGGAAATATGTCAAATCACCGAGTTACATTGATGTGGATTCCAAACTTTTTTCATGCGACAGAAGAAATATCCCAAAGTTACTCAAATCTCATCATTGAGCTTCTAATTATACTAGTTCATGCATGCCAACCTTTACACAAAGGCTACCGTCTGCAAATTCCATAGAGAATTAAGGTTTTGGAACCCAATACACTCACACGATATGAATTTGATTGTGCTCCCACTTCCTAATTTATTCTCACCACACCTTGGGAGCCAAATACGAGCCTTAGACTCAACATAATTAATTATAGTGTCCCAGGATGGAGCAATTATAAAAAATTGATCTCAGAGGATGCATTTCTTGCAGGCCATGAGAACAAGATTGAGAGTAGTCCTAATACACACCAATACAATTAAACAAGGCATGCTTGTGGAGATGTAACTATTATAGCCCATGGGATCGGGATTAAGAACATATCTAATCAACACATGAACCATTCATTGAGGCACATTTGTATGAGGCTAGGGACCATATGACTCCACATTAGGCTAGTGGAGGGAATCATTCATAATCATTAAAAGGTGGGAAAAGGACTTAATACTATGGATTGAGTGAGCATAAGTGACAAGGGAATAAGAGAGGGGGGATTGGGTAGGGAGGGGGCATAATAATTCATGGGGGGGGAAAATATGAACAAAGAACATAAGGGAGCTAAACATGGAAACCCTATATAATAAAGATATATCCACTGATTTCGTTGATTTCTATCTATTTTTTCCCTAGAAGGTAAGCCTTCTTGGACTAAATATACACTTTAGAATTGAGATTTATGAGGACATGGAAGAAACAAGATATAGAGAAGGACAGAAGGATACTTTTGATTTGATGAAACATGAGTATTAATGTGTTATATTTTGGAGGAGTGCCACTTCTCAAATATCAAATAATAAGGAAAGAGTCTCCTAGAATGATAATGTCTTGGACACCACAATTTTGAGATAAAATTATCCCTAAGAAGAGTCCATACATTTTTTCCTGCTTGTTGGATACCTATCCAAGACCCCATGAAAATTTATCCAAAATGTTTCCTTTAGGATCAAGTAATATCGCTCTGCATCTTTCCACCCCGATATTTTTCTTTGATGCACCATCAAATTGAAGGATCTGATTTTGAGCTTGATACCTCCACTAAAGAAACTCTTTAGGAGAAAGAAACAACAACCAATTAATATTGGATTTGCATTTCTCAGAAAGGAGATGTCGAGGAGAATGGGGATGAGAAGCCGATAGAGCAAAAAAAATAAAATCTAAGGTATATAGGGAAGGATTTTGGGAAGGGGGATTAAATTAAAGACAAAAGGAGAGGGATTTTAGCCTCAAGTCTCCTGCAGGGATATAAACAATTTTTAATATAGAACTATTTCTACAGAGCCATACTTGCCAACAAAAGAAATTGGGGAGAGAATTCTAGATTACTTTGAGGGAGGATTTGGTTTGAAGGGAGACCATATAGTATTTATGCCACGATAAGAAAAAAAAATTGAATGTTTGGATGCCATCAGCTTATAGGAAATATAGGACCAAGGGATATGGCCCAAACTGCCATTGTGTATGGAAAAAATAGAAAAATATGAGACATTGACTCTAATTTATGACAAAGGGGCAATATTGAGGGAACAACAATGCCATACTTTAGATATTTTCAGTTGTTAAAATTTCTTTAGGCATCAAAAGCCAACATAAAGTGTTTACCCTTAGAATTCAATTTTCTTTCTAGATTTTGTTACATACAGAGGATTTCGCTAGAATTTGGGACTAGAAAAGAAGAGAATTATAGTCGTCTTTGGCTGAGTAAGAAGAAGGCTTCCAACCCATCTTGTCTATTACAAATTGGTTAAGCGGGACCCATTCAACTACTTTTCTTTTCAATATTTCTCTTGTAGGTTTAAGTATGTCAAGGACATAATCTAAATTCTGATTATTCTAGAGATCTACATCATCTCAACATGAAATATGATCAATAGTGATTACGCCTATCTAGCTCAAGTGCTCCCAACGTGGCCAAATTAATTCCTCTTAGCATAATGGAAGACCACCTAAAATCAAGTCTTCTCAAATATTGATTATATTCCCATTGCCTGAAATCCATCAGAGGTGGTTATTGATTAAGGAGGAAGATGAGGCAATCAACTTCTAGATCAAGGATCCTTGACTTACCACTCTATCCAAAGTGATAATATTATTTTCTAGTAGATACTTAGCTTGAAGGATTTGTACCACCATAGGCCAGGCTACATTTTTAGCTTCTAGAATAGATTTTCTCCAATCACAATATTAACCAAAGAGTGATCTCGAATACCTAATTGACCATTCAACTTCGGAGCTCGGATAGTGTACCAATTCACTAAATTATTATTTTGGTTTCTGACTTTCCTCTTCCCCACATTTTTTTTCAAGATAGGCTCTTATTTGATGCAACACATATTTGGGCACCAAAAGGGAAGAGAATTAGAAAATTGGGATGATTGAGAGGACTTGTTTCACTCAGATTCTTCTCCCTACAACATTGACCCAACGAGCTCCCTATTTCTTGAAATTAATTCTAATATAATCTAGAATATTCTACCAATATTTGGGGGGCATTTCTTTAAGGTATTTGAACCCCTGCACGTATCTATGGACTTTGTATCCAAAACTTCTCCAATTTTCTTCTGCTTATGAGCAGTTGTATTACATGTGACTATCTAACTTTTACCAACATTCGTTAGTTACCCAGAAGCAGAGAGGAATATATCCAAAATTGTTTTTAATTTTTTTCCTATCAATAATGAGTCTCCCCCCCCCCCCCCCCCCCCAATATAATATTATCATCCAAAAATTGGCAATGATTAATACTCCTTATCCCAGCTATGAATATGATACCTAGGAGATTGGAAGGTGCTATTTTATTTCAAGGCATCGACTTAATGAATATGAAATGATGATGTATAATAAAGGTGAAATTGGACGACGGTTCCACAGACCCTGATATTCTCTGAAAAATTTTGCGACTCGCCCATTCACTAAGGGAGACGTCCAGGGTGAGTCAATGCACAACACAGCCCATTGGATAAATTTTCCATCAAAACCCATCTTTCTCATTAATTTAAAGAGAAAATCATGGTGTACTCGATCAAATGCATTAGCCATGCACAATTTATGGTCATACCCTAACACCCTTGCCTCCAACTATGATTCGATTGCTCCTTGAATCAGGATTATATTGTCAATAATTTTCCTGCCCAACACAAATCCTCCTTGATTCACTGAGATGAGATGGCAAATAATTTCTTAAGAAGGAGAGACAAAATATTTGAGATGATTTTATAAGAGGCATTACAAAGGGAGATAGAGTGAAAATAAGAAAAAGAAGAGGGACTTCATTCTTTAGGGATTATAGCCAAAACAAATTTAACGCCTCCACTGATGCAAACATGCTTTAGAGAGTATCCAATCATTAAACATACGTACTTACTAATTACCTCCCAATATTTTTGGTAAAAATTGGCTTTGAATTCATCAGGGCCTAGGGCCTTGTCCAGATGTAGGGATAACAGTACATTATTGATTTCATTGATTGAGGTTGCAACTGTAAGTTGGGATTTCATCTCCTTAATGATTAGATTGGGTACACGTTCAGGCATGTAGTCTTCATCAACAATATCTCTTGGGAAATTTTATGGGTAAAAACTAAAATAATGAATAGTGGAAGCATCCTTGACATCTTAGAAGTCCGTGAACCTGTACTCTTGAAATTGGATTTATAATATAATATTCTTTCTCTCCCTGAGTTCTGCTTGTTTATGAAAAAAATGGTGTTTTGATCTCCTCCTTGGAGCTAAGAACTACATGACTTAAGCCGCTAATATTCCTCCTCTTTCTTCAAAAGTGAATCATAGGTCTGAAAGGCTTTAGCTTCTTATTGCATAACATCTCAAGTGACTATTTCTACTTCCACTTCTCTTGGATAAAGGCCATTTTCTACTCCATTTCCAAAATTGAATGTTGGCATTCAATATTCCCTATCTCCAACCATTTATTAACACAATTATTGAGTCATTTGATATTTGTTTCTCATACTACAATTTGGATTCCATCCACCCATTATGACCAAGATGACTTGACCATATTCGTAAATTATGAGAGAGACTTCAAAGAGGGGAAAAAATTGAACTTGATGGGACCATAGTTCAAAGGAGATGAGAGGATTATGCGAATGGGGCAATGATCATAATTGATCCAAGGAATAATAAGTTAATAAAGGGATAGATTCAAAGAAATAATACTATCAAAGGCTGAGAAGTAGTCAAAATGAGCAATTATGTGACCAGAACTAGAGAACACCAAAAATGAAGAGTTTTGACGTCAAAGATTTTAAGAGACTGGATAAGATCTTCCATTTCTTCCTAAAAGAGGTCCCTAACCATAAATCCCCCTATTTTATCTTTGTGATTCATAATAGTGTTGAAGTCCCCCCAAAAAATGTAGTTATGGACAAACTTTGTGTCCTTTAGATTAATGAGAGATTTCCAACATTTATGTTTTTCTTGGAAGAGAACTAGCACATATAAGTTTATTATTGTGCATACCTAATGAATATATAATAGTATGAAGGAGGTCGTGATCCAATGGGTAATTTTCATGAGTGTAAGAGTTGAAGCTGATTTAGGTCCCAAAGCATACAAAGACCTCCAGATGTGCCACAAGAGCCAACTGAAATCATGTTGCTTCTATTCCATAGTTTGTTTTTCTTCGATGACAGTTCACTTTCACTCATATCATCTTCTCGAAAAGGGTCACAGAGGGATTTTCCTTGAGGATCAATGACTTTTCTTATTCTATTCTTTTTTCAGATCCAAGGGCCCTATAATTCGAGGAGATTATATTCATCACTTACTTTTGGAGGTGGATGTCCCCTTAATGGGGCCTGGCATTACTCCTCCCCCCCCGCCTTTACTTCCATTACTTTCCAACTAATGAGGGATCATGTGCTAGTAACCAATTTCTTTATCCTTTTTTTTTTTCTCCATCCTGGTCTCTCTATTAGATTTACATCTGAATCTATGGGTTCTCCTATTTTCTTCCTTTTATTTCTCCTTTTATGAATTGTCATTTGTTGAACTTGCATTTATTGTTGGTCTATTGGTTTCCTTTGATGAGAGAAAGCCATCATCATCCTCCTTAAATTTTTCTTTAGAATTGCTGCTTAATATTTATGTGGAATTAGAGTTTTCAGGAGGGATTTGTCCTTAATATTGAGAAGACATGGGCTCCTGCTAGGGAGTAATATCTTTAGAAACTATCTAGGAAGGTTCACCCTATTCTTATGTGCCTAAGAGAACTGCATACCAATTCACCACAACACCAAAGCCGCCCTCATAGCGAGATCTCCCTAATGAGGGACCTAGAGACCACAGACACTGGAGCTCCTTAGGAGGGGCTTTCTTTGGAGCTATAGTAGTTTGGGGTTGTTGTTAGTTTGATCCTTTTCTCCTGTTTTCTTTTATTCATTGATCATTTTGCTCTCCTTGTTATTCCCAGGTTGTTTTCATCTTTGGGCATCCTCTGGCGATGTGTGCATATTCATGACAAACTTTGCATTTGAAGGGAAGCTGGTCATATTCCACCTCCTGCACATGATTCCAGTTATGCATACAACAATTAATGGCCAATAGCAAACATTTATCTAGATCCACCTCCACACATATATTCCCATAGGAAAAGAGACCATCTCTAGGTTCTGCACAGTCAACGTACTCACCATATGAGTTTCCAATCAATCTAAAGGTTGTGTCATTCCAACAGTGAAGAGAAAAATAACTCAGTTTAACCCAAAATGTGATCATAGTGGCAACGTCATGTTTTGGGTTAAAGTTAGGGTTCCAATGATCAAGGTATAAGCCTTAGGATCCCATAAAATATGGTTTGCTTCTGAATATCACATCTTGATAAAAAAATTTCTCAAAATAAAAATTAGAAATATCCTTACCACAGAAGGACAAAACAACCTCTCCTAAGATAAGGGGATTCCATTTCTTCTCGATCTAGGTTCGAACTGAGTGGGGAGAGGATCATATATCCATAAAATGGTCATTTAGGCCTTGATATGCAAGTTGGAGAGCACAAATCCACACTTTGGGGGAATTGATCTCAACTTTTGGGATATCATTAAGTTTTTTCACGAATCAAGAGGGATTAGAATTATGAAACTTAGGTTCACTAGTAACTAAAGAGTTAAACAATGTGGTCTCCCTCATGAGGGGGGAGTCCTGGGCTGGCCCAACCATAGTTGACTAATGCCTTCTCTGCAAGACATAACACTTTTCGAATGAATAAATAGACCCGAGACTAAGAAGATAAAGGTGAAGGTTGTGTGAAGCTCTTGTTGGCAAGATCTAATAGAGAGCTCAAGCACGTAGTCCCCAACCGCAAGCCATCATCAAATGCTCCATCTCTTTAAATTATTATTTATTATATAAATAATTTATAATTTTTTTAAATATTTAAATATTATAAATTAAATTTTATATACTCTCAAAATATTACGTCAATAAATCAAATTTTTACAAAAAAAATTATTTATTTTTTTTTTTTAATGCAAGTTATAAACTATACTTGTATTTATAAGGAAATATAGATACAAACTTGTTCATGCATATAAATAAAATTTTAATATATTTAATATAATAGAATAATCACAATTTTCTCTCTATTGCAATTTCAAAATCTAGAATAACCACAATTTTATCCTCACAACTTTTTATTCATAGTTGTCTTCATTGTGAAAAGAAAAATGGTCACTAATTTATCTCCATAAAAATCAATACTTTCACACTAATTTCTTAACATCTCGAGAACAATATTAACAATATATTTTTTTTTTACCATCACATAACATCCATTCATTTTTCATTTTATAGGAAATTTCTTATCGTGAATTCTTAAAACAATTGTTAAATAGACGATAAACCCATAATATCATGATATCACTATTTTCTTAGCATCACAAGAACAATATTAACCATTTATATTTTTCTAACCATCACAAGACGTTCATTTTATATTTTCTCAGGAACATCTTATTGTTGGCTTAGTGGGTTCTGACCCAGGTTCAGAGTTAAGTTTGCCAAACAAATACCTACACTACTGGCCCTTTCAGCATCAACCCGAGGAGTGTGGACTGAAGTCTCACCTGAAGCAATATGGGGGGATATTGGAACCAAGTTTCTACACCCAAATATTAGTGTAATGTCATTTTGTGTCCTAAACCTACCTATGCACATATCGTTAAGCCTCTAAGGCTTATCGATATAAATTCCTTTAACCAACCCCCACGCCTTCGCAAAGGTCTATGACTGTCTTCCATAGACCCTAAACAGGTGAATAAACCACATACACACCTCCCTAAGTACCCTTAGTTCTGTATTTACCTAGATCAGCTTAAGTGTTTGATAACTTTAACATGCAACACGACATGCTTCGTGTAAATAGTTATTATTACTTGCATTTATATGAGAACATAAATCATGTGAAATCACACATCAATACAATATTAATTCATAAACCCATCATTCATCATAACATAATGGAGCATTCATTCATAACAGAAATAAATGGACAAAACACAGGAATTGCCAGAATAATCTCTTTATTAATGCTTCAGTTCTTCTTATAGACTAAATAATTCCCTGCACACAACTACAAGGGTCTGCACACTCAGCTACAGTCTCTACTCTAGGCCTCTATGCACACAGTTGTAGAGTCTCTCTTCTACTCTAAGACTTATTCACTCTTACTTCTAATGACCCATTACATCTTCGTTGATCTCTACTATTATTATTCCTTAGACTCTCTAAGACTCTCCTTTTTATACAATCCCATGGTACGCAGGACCATGGGTAGATCTACTAAAGCTGACACAACTTACATAATAGAAGGGTAAAACCCTTTATGACACCTTACTATATACGTGCTCGACGACAACATCTTGCGGAGACTATACACCTTTTACAATAAAACTTGGGATTTCTTCCCCAAAAATTGGGCTTTTGCCCAAAAGTTGACCTTAGGGGACCCTGTCCCAATAGCCCCCCAACACAAATATCATGACTTGCCCCCAAGTCACTCTGCTGGCATGAATATCTTACTATGGAGACCTCCCAGTTCTACTTGTGCTACTACAACCTTAGCCGCATTCTGCATGGCTTCCTGTTTGATCTGCTCGACTAGACTCTCTGTTGTTGGGCCTATGATGTCTTCCTTTATATTCTGTTGCATTCACTGGAGGCTTGCTAACTTTTCCTCAATCGTGGTTGAAATAACATAGGTGTCATCCAGCCAAGGCCCTAATTTGACCTTGAAGACTTCCTCTTTCCTTTACGTTGTCTCCACCTGTTCGAACAACTGCTTTGCCTCATGCAGCTTGGCTAGTCACTATGAAATAGCGATGATGCCCATCGTTGCTCTTGGTTCATCGTACTGCTACTAGAATTCACAGGATTCCGTGTTCAACCTCTAGAGGTTCGGATCTTCCTAGAGCATCGTGTCTACCTCCATGAACTGCTTAAAGAGCACAGTGAAATCTTCCACCGCGTCATCTACTGATGCGACTCCATCCTTTACAACTGCTTCGCATTGTTCTTTGACCTCTGGTGGAGTTGAAGGTTGTGACTTCAACTTGAGGTCTGTTATCTTTAGGTTCAGTTCAAACTGAACCTTAGCAACTTCTATTTCTTCTTTCCACACACCTACATCCAACTTCCCGATCATGGCGTCTACCGAAGCTTCCTTCGGGATATGTAGTTCAGGGACTGTCCTGCATGCCTCAGCCACCATGGATGTAGTCTTCTCGTTCTGTGCCTATACTTTCTTCCTTGCTTCTAGTGATGTTGTCTTATTAATGAACATATTTTCATTTTTTACCTTGTACTTGTTGATCATGCTCAGCGTGGGCCTTAAGCTCTGCGATCACACCAGCTTGCAGTGTGTGAAGAAACTCACTGGGGAGCACAGCCAAGTTGAGGCCCACATTCTTCCAAGTGTTGAATATAGCCTTGTTAGTGGCCACCTCCATGTTCAAAGCTCCATCATGCAGTGCAACTTCCCGGAGATCCATTTGCCAAACCAACTCTACTGCTTGAGTGGTCCCTGGTGCCAAACTAGTTGATGCAACACTACTCTGTCCTATAGCCACCTAGAGTCTAGTCATTTGGATTTGAAACTCGTGCAAACCTATCTTTATGGTGTCTAGTGCCTACTTATACTGCTGCTCAAACTGTTGTAGTAGTTCTCCTGTTGTATCCTGCACGTTATCGCCAATATTGTCCAAGTCACACTATGTCAAGGTAATTGGATGTAGTGATGACTTGGAGGCCTTTGTCTTCTTGCGCGGTCCTTCATTTTCCTACTCCATATGCCACTTCACTTGGAAGGGAGTGATTTCTTGCTAGTCTCCATCGCCCTGCTCTGACCACTCTTCCTCCTCTATTTGGGCTGAAAGAGATTTCTGACTTCTGTCAGAGCTACACACTTCCTGCTCTACCTGTTCTTTTACAACGTGCTCCGCATCTACCCGGGCCTCCTCCTTGACCTCTTTCTTCCTCTTTTCACCCAACAAATAAACCTTATGTTTGTCTACTTCCTTTTTCTTTTTCTCTGTGGACTTGCTAGTCTCGGCAGCCTCATCATATGAAATATGCTAGTTTGTTGGCCAATGCTTGATGGCTTCTGCAATTGCGTCATCCATGGTCAGGTAGGGTAAGTCAAACCATCTATGGTCAGGGTCCTTGTGCTCCCGAATGTAAATATGGTGGAAGTCCACCTTGAACTCCACGTACCCCGACAACTACTAGAACATGGTTGGTGACAACCACGACTTCTGGTTGATGGCCATGCAAATACTTACCTCCATCAGCACCCACAAGACTTTGCTTTTTGTTACCTACACAACATATTTCATGGCCCAAAGAGATGCAAACTTTGCTTCTTCTGGTAAATCCTTCTGCAAAGGAGGAAACTGACTATCCTATGTAAAATCCCACGCGACCAGCAAAGTTGAGAGCAATAGCCATGAATAGTGAAAGGTGTTACTATCGTTCTGCACCTCTCTGCAGTTCGCGAGGAACTCACTACACAGGTAGCATGCCTAGTTGAACTGTATGCCCTCTGCGTACTGAGCCAAGAAGGAAACCACCACGCTGGTACCTCGCCCGTGTGAAACTTTCTCATCACCTTGCCAATCAGAATTTGCATGGCAATATTGACTGTGCAGTCAGTAATGCTGGTAATTGAATACCCGCGTGGCTTTTTGACAAGTTTAAACTTGTCCTTCGTCTTCTCAGTGAGGTTGTGCTCACTTGTCTTTCCACCAAATGCCTTGGGTAGATTCAGTCTTGAGTGTGGTAATAATGTGATCATGTGGATTAGCATGTCAGTTAAGGGGATCATCTCATTTAGCCATAGGCACCTGTCATGTACCAGACATACCAATTGCTTGATGACAATTAGGTTTATGTTTGATTGATGGTAGTTCGACACCCATAACAAGTCCAAAAGCCCAGACTTGTTGACTCCATGAATCCATTCCACCGGCTCCAGCGTGGTGACACCAGATTCTTTATAGAAAACCCTCTCCATGAAGGTGTTGGTAGCAAGGTGGGGGAACTGCTCGTGGTCCACCAAATTCCAGTCTTCAAGCTTCAAATATGGGACCCACACCAAGCGCGGACCTTGAATTGTAATATTCTCCAACAACATGGGCGTTTTGAGGGAGAATTGTCTGGCATCTAGGTCCTTTAGGACCTTCACCTTGCGCTTTCACAGAGGGATATACTCCAACAGCTTTGAAATAGGATTTACTCCCTCAATATCTATGTCTTCCACTCCTTCCTCTATTTCCAGGTCTACCACCTTCCCCTTCTCCTTCATGATTGGCTTTTCTTTCCATTGCGCCTATGTAGCTACATGTTTCCTCGGTGACTCACACACCGACATAAGCTTATTTTTCTTATCCTATTTCTCCTTAGGGACCTCTCTCATTGGCATAGGCTTCGGCCTAGGTGACCTTTATGCCATAGGCACTATTGCGAGAACCTCAATACTCACAACCTTAGGGGTAGCTACATTAGAGGTAACAATCTCTCCAGCACTTGCAGTTTGTATGGGACCTGGTCCTAGCATGATGCCACGGATAAGCTTCCTCTCTGACTCTGAATACTGAGCAAAAACGAGGCTTGCGATAAAATCCTCAAATAACTCACGATTCATGCACAATAGACAACACAGCTCAGAAATTATTAGAATGCAAAGTGTTTCTCACTAGATGACCACCTGTAATTTATAAGCAAGTTCAAATTCAAATTCAACCATTCTCCCCAAAATATGTCCATAAATGCAAGATTGTTAGCAGATTCCCCAAGATTTTACTCTTAAATTCAACCTTAATTTCCTTAAATTCTAGCCACCCACTCCTCTTAACCATCTCCTGGTAGTAATATCATGAACAATCATGATAATGGTCACTTTCTGGCTGCACTGTGTAGTCTCCCCTCTTATAGCACAGCTCCCTTCATGCTTTTTTTGGTGTTGTGACATCCTCCTGTTTCGTTTAGACCTCTGATCACGTAGCTCTACAACCAAGGTAGTGTATTTTATAGTCCTGCGCCTCCTTGCTATTGCCTGGAGTGCTAAGACTATGCTACCATGATGTAGTCATCGGGTCATATCCCTTGTGTATGACTTCAATTGGCTGCCATTTACCTTTCCCGAAAATGGATCTCCATTTAGTTTCACAAGGTGAACTGCTCCACCATTGGTTATCTGTTTGATCACATATGGCCCCAGCCAATGCATTTGAAATTTTCTTGGAAATTTATCAAACTTGTTGTAATATAATAAAACTAAATCATTTACCTTGAAGGTGCACAGTTTGATGTGTGCATGAGCCTATCTTCTAAGGCTCCACGGTCTGCCATCCCTGTAAATGCTGCTATGCGTAAACTAGGCATGATATACTCCATAGGAATTACAGCCTCTATGCTATATACCAACCTAAATGGCGTCTGACCAGTAAGATTTTTACAAGTAGTTCTATAAGCCCATAACATAGCGGGTACACGCATGTCCCAATCATATGTTTGCGCATTGAAAACCTTCATCAATGTGCTCTCTAATATCTTATTAAACAATTCAACCATCCCATTGGCTTGAGGATCATATCGTGTATTCTTTTGGTGATAAACTTGGAATTCTTCTATCAGCGAGATGATCATTTCATTAAGGAAGTGCGTACCACTATCACTCATCATAATCTTTGGGAAACCGAACTTGGTCAACACATATACAAATAAGAACTTCATTGTTGCTTCCCCTGTACAATCCTTCATGGGTTGTGCCTCTGCCCATCTGGTCAAATATTCAATCGCGATGATGATATACCGCGCACTCGCCTTCTTTCCTAGAGGTTGAATCGGTCCTACAAAATCAATTACCCATTTCTCAAATGGTTGCAATGATATATGCAGATTCAAAGGCAGCTTAAAGGTCCCTCCATGATGGCTTGCCGATTCTAGGACATGCACTGCATGCCCTACAATATGCTTTGGAATCCTTATGCAATGTTGGCCACCACAATCCAGTGCTTAAAGTCTTCTACATTGTTGCTTTTCCTGCATAATGGCCTCCCACGACTCCTCCATGCTTCAGCTAGGATATTACTCCATTCAAAATCAGGCACATGGTGTCACAATATCTCGTTTGATCCCATCTTATACAATTGACCTCTAATAATAGAAAAATTTGTTGCGTGCACCACCAATTCCTTCTTCTGTTGAGTTTGTATCCATTTGGAGTCGTCCCCGTAGTCAGGAAGTGGATAATGTATGCAAAATGATTGTCTGCTATGCACATCGCAAATAGCTTCATGCCAGGCAGTCCTTTCTCCAAATTATTAGGCTCCTCTCCTATTTCAATGCGCGACAGATGATTGGGCCCTGCATTCAATCACCCTGGATTCACAATTACTTTGAAATCATACTCTTGAAACAACAACAATCATCTACATATTTCCCCCCCAACATAGGCTTGTTGACTAGGTATTTTAATGTAGAATGGTCGATATACATGTTAAAGTGTTCACCTAGCAAGTAATGTCTAAACTTATGGAGACCGTACACCATAGCCAACTCTTCACACTCTGTTGTCGAATGATTCTTTTCAGCCTTATTTAGTTTCTTGCTCACAAATTCTATCGGGTGATCCAATTCTCCTTCACTGGCCTGTGTCAGCACTACTCCTAGCACAATGCATGATGCATCCACTTGCACATCAAATTCCTTCTTCCAATCCGGGAAGAATAGGATCCGCACGATGACCATCTTCTCCTTTAACACATACGGGCTCCGTTGACATTCTTCATTCTAATAGAATGTAGCATCCTTCTTCAACAACTTCTCCATTGGCATAGTAATCTAGGCATAACTCTTGATGAAATTTCAATAGTATCCAGTATGACCCAATGTTGCATGCAGTTGTTTAACACTCCTTGACACCTCCAAGTTAATTATGACCACGATCTTAGCAGGTTCCACCATTAATTCTTGTCTGCATATTACATGATCCAGCAAGATCTTGAAGGGGACACAAAATAAGCACTTCTTCAAATTTAGAATGATCTGATACCTTCAGCATGTATCCAACATCAAGCGCAAACTAGCTACATGGTGCTTTACGAGTCCAAACACTATCCAATCATAAAAATATACCTCCAAAAACTTGTGAATGAACTCTTTGAATGCCACAATGACTATGCACAAGAATATTGTTGGCACATTCTTAAGTCCAAAAGGAATTATTGTATACTGAAAGGATCCCCACTCAGCCACGAAGGTAGTCTTACTCCTGTCTTCTAGTGCGATCTTTATCTGATGGTATCCAGAGAACCCATCAATGAATGAATACGCTTTATGGATGCCAACATTATCGAATACCTCATCTATGAACGGAGTTGGAAAAGGATCATGAATGCAAGTATCATTTAGCTAACTGAGATCTACACAAATCCTTATCTCATCCTTCTGCTTGTTTTATTGAACTACCATTGGAATCACCCACTCAGATTCCTCCACTGGTTCAATAATACATAATGCCAAAATCTTGTCCAACTCTAAGTGGACCTTTTCCTTGTACTTAGGATTAAGGTGATATGGCATCTACTTAACAGGCTTCACATCTGGTTTCAATGCTATTTTCATTAGTCTTAAATCACATATTATGCCTTTCAAGTTAGAAAACCTGGTGGGAAACAAATCTTGATATTTGCTGAGCAACTCAATGACCTTATCCACCATAGGATGATGCCCTATCTTTGCAAACTTTGGCTCCACCTCCGTTCCAGTGTTCACCTGTTTGGTTTTTCAGCAGCACAGTGATATTAGGATTCTCTACCTGCGGTCCCTCAACTTTGCAGTGACCTTCTGCCTCTGGGATATTAATTTTCCTTGGGTCCTCGTCTTCTTCTTTAGCAGTAACATTGTAGCACTCCAACGAATGGCGCAGTTGGGTGGTCCAATTTGATTGAATCAAATCTAAGGGATCCTATGACCTCCTGCAATGCTTCATTGATGCACTCGAACTCATCCTCAAAGGTGAAAGTCATCACGAATCCTTGTCTCAAAATTTCCCACTCATTAGTGTCGTGGTGGAGCTCTATTTCCAAGTACCAACTCATTGGTATTGCATCCAAAGTGTGATAAAACAAATGTACCCACTCCGGTTGCGGCTCTGCTCCATAAGCATCATTCCACTTTGCTAAGTGATCGTGTGGATCACTCCTTCGATCATATTTCTCTATCAATCACAATTTTGGCTGACCAAACCACACCCTCATCATCCTTCTGTATTCACGCCATCCATCAAAATTTTCTTTATGCGTACCCCACCATCTTGCAAGCATAGTACGCAAGACCAAATCCAAGGCTTGGAAGTGATGCTTCTTTGGTACTTCCCTTTCAAATGCATTAAAAAATTTATCTACATCAATTAGACGATCATAGTAAGGCAAAATCCTTACCTCCAATGATAAACAATGCAACGATTTAGTCATCAAGTTACAGTGCAACGTAGATACTTCATGCAACCTATTATGCCAGTGTTCCAACTCCTCATCTGAATCTAACGTACAAGAAATTTTGCGGTCCCATGTAATGTGTCCATCTGCTGTCGGATTCACAAAATCTTGTTCTCATGATGTTATTTTGTAGATTTGGTCCAAATCATCATCACTTTCATAATCACGGACTGGATCAGTATAACACGGTCCTTCTGCAAGGTCAAGAGGTACTACTACGCGAAGTGATTTCCTCTCAAATAACATTGTCCTCTTCTACAAATTGATCACCCCATTCATGTCAATAGCCTAGTTGATCCTAAGGAGTGTGGGGTACAGATTGTTGTCATCGACAATCTCTATCAGTTCGAAATTAGCCATCGCACTTGTGCCTTCAATATCTATTGGCACTCCCTACAATCTTCCCATAGGGATAATCTTCTGTTGATTTTCCATATGCAATTAAATCAGAGACCACTGCAACATAGGTCTTCCCATAATTTCCCATGTCTGTTTAGGCAATACATTCACACCTGACCCTAAATCCAGAATAACTTGATCCATTTCATACTCCCCTATTTGTGTAGTGAGTCTCATCTCATGCCCTGTTCTTTCCTTGTTGTTACGAATTTTTTGACTATGCGAGGCCCCTCAGGAGCATTTTCGTTTCCGGCACAATTATTTATCAACTCTTGTAATCCTTTATCAACCTTTCTATCGAACAACAACTTCATGCAAGTTTCCAAAAAGGTAGTGAGCATAGATGGATCCATTTATTCATACTTCTTATCCTAACTTCCTGAAGTAGAAGCCTCAGTGAAGGTTTTCTTTGCTTCCATGAAGTTTTAATTTGCAAACTCCAAATCAAATCCAACCTCTTTTTCTGGAGCTTTGCAGACCCATTCAATTTCTTCAGGTTTCTTTCCCTTATTGTTGCCAGTCATCATTCCACTATGCATCACAATATTCACATTAGGATCCTCTTTGTGGGGTTCATCCCTCATCATCTGTAGGTTCTGGGTAGGTTTCTGAGGTTGCACCCTTTTTTCCCGCATATTTGCTTTTAGTATAGGGTAGTCTTCTTTCGTGTGGTCAAACTGAGTACAGTATTGGCACGACATGTGCATCAGGTTCAAAGACTCCTATGTATAGTGTCCCAGCACTGCACAATTGTAGCAAGTGACTTGTCCCTAACCTCTCAGAGGTCCTCCTCCTCCTCGGTCCCATCCGTGCCCTTGATATCCTCCTTGCGGTCCCCAATGCCCTGATCCAGAGGTAGAGTTTCTATCTGCATATGATACATGGGTGTTCTCTCCATCATTGTCCAAGAGCTATGGAATTTGAGCTCATCATGACCCATCGATTTCCATAAGTTGCAAAAGAGTTGTTGCATTGTCCGTACAAATTTCTGTAGCAAGTGACAATTGTCTGTCACATGTTTTCCAGCTACCTGATAGATAGCACACCACAACGTGGGCCTATATTTGGCCATGCTTGAGCTTCTACCCTTAGAGGCATCGGCCCTCCTCCTGGAACATTTTCATGAAGACAAGCCAATGATCTTTATCATGCCCATGAATCTTAGATTTCAAACACCAAAGTTCTTCACGCACCTCTGGACGAGCCGCTCTATCTTTCTTCAAACTCTGAAACTCTAGGCAAAGATTTTGCAACTCCGCGTGAATCTATTGAACTCCCAAAGAAACATCTTGAATCAGTGTCTCATGCAATCTCATCGTAATCTCTAGGGCTTCTGCCTAGGTCCCAATCTTTTTCATTGATAAAGCAACCCTTAGTGAGGCAAGAGCGAAGCCACAAACCATTCGCAGTGTTGTCCATCTATAAGATTCATGCTAGCTTCACAAATCATGCATTTCAATCTTTGATCCATCTCCCAGGGTGTTTCACCAGGCTTCATCATTATTTCCTTGAATCCAATGATTGATTGTGATTCAGACTTGGGCTTACTGAATTCCTTATTCAACATAGTCTGAATGTCTGCCAACGCAGCTGTCGGGTTATTGGCGTAGTAATTAATGTACCACATTAGCGATCTTTTAAAGAAGTAGCATATGTTTCTTTCTTCATCTAATCATCTATAATGTTTAGGGTTTTCTATATGGCCTTTCCAATGAATGAAAACTAGTCTAGTTCCTCATTTCCCAAGCCTTTGAAAATGGGCAACTTCATTGCATTCACCATATTGAACGGTGGAGGAGGCAGTGGCAGTGTGGTCGAAGGTGTATGCTATGGAGGTGAGGATGGAGGTGGTGTGGATAGATGGGGTATTCGTCGGAACACTTTCCTTATGAACTAGATAGCACTCTACGGTGAAGCCTATGCTACTCCTTCGTCATCTCTTAGAGGAGGCTCAATCAGCGGGATATATTCAGGGCCTGTTCTCCCTCTATACCTGAATATCTTTCCCATTCACGTAGCTCCAAACATCAAGGTAATTGCATAACCCACTTTTCACATAAGAGCATTTAAATCCATGTATTCAAATATCTTAAATACTTACCTCACGGTCCCTTGAAGAAGTGTTGTTGTGCTTCATTGTAGCTGATCAAGGTATCGATTGCGAATTCTGTCACAAACCCTACGATGATATGATCAAGCCAGTGATCGACAGTGCACATGATCTTATCTTTAGAGGCTTCTAATCTCCACACTAGCTCCAAGGTCCACACTATTAGGTCGCTGAGCCTCCACCTTCCCTAGTTGTCTACTAATTTAGTCATCCACTAGTATAACTCAATCGAGAAGGAACAGAAGAAAATTTCATCTATCTCTATGTACAAATACCTATCCAACCATTTTTCTTTTGTCAATCATGGAATTCTATTTCCTTGTGCCACTAATTCGTGGATCTTTCTATCCAACCACTGCTCAATTTATTTCTTTGTTGGATTCCAATGATGTGACAACACACATCTCTTTATGGAGACCCTTGTCCCAAAAATGGAACCATTTGTTGGCTTAGTGGGTCCTGACCTCGGTTCAGAGTTAAGTTTGCCAAACAAATCCCTACACTATTGGCCCTTTCGGCATCAACCCATGGAGCATAGATTGAAGTCTCAATCGAAATATGGGGGGATGATGGAACCAAGTTTCCACACCCAGAGATTAGTGTAATGTTGTTTTCTGTCCTAAACGTGACTTCACGCAAATCGATAAGCCTCTAAGGCTTATTGATATAACTTCCTTTAACCAACCTCTAGACCGTCGCGAAGGTCTACCTTTATCTTTCGCAGAACCTAAATAGGTGAATCAACCACTTATGTGCCTTTGTAATTACCCTTATTTTTGTATTTACCGAGATCAACTTAAGTGTTTGATAACTTTAACTTGCAATAAGATATGCTTCATGTAAATAGTTATTATTACTTGAATTTATATGACAACATAAATGATGTAAACTCATGCATTAATACAGTATTAATTCATAAACCCATCATTCATCATAACATAATAGCACATTCATTCATAATAGAAATAAATAGACAAAACATAGGAATTTCTGGAATAATCTCTTCATTAATGCTTTAGTTCTTCTTACATACTCAAGACTTCCATATACACATAGTTGCAGGGGTCTACGCACTCAGTTGCGGACTCTACTCTAGGTCTCTGCGCACATAAAAGTAGATCCTCTCTTCTACTCCAAGACTCCTTTTCTCTTACCTCTGATGACCCATTACATATTCATTGATCTATACTATTATTATTCCTTAGACTCTCTAAGGCTCTCCTTTTTATACAATCCCATGGTCCGTGAACCATGGGTAGATCTACTAAAGCTGACACAACTTACATAACAGAAGGGTAAAACCCTTTATGACACTTTACTATGTACATGCTCCGCAACCACATATTGTGGAGACTTTACACTTTTTACAATAAAAATTGGGCTTTTTTCCCCAAAACGTTGGCTTTTGCCCTAAAATTGACACTAGGGGACCCTGTCCCAACATTTACCATGGATTTTTAAAACGATTTTTAAATCAAAGATAAACTCATAATATCATGATAAAGGATAGATGGAAAATTCATAATATCATGACATTGGAAGAAATATAATTGCATATATATACTTTATATTATTATACGTAATTTATTAATGTTGTATAATAAAGCTCTTTAACTTTAGTTCTAGAAATGGTTTTGTAAAATTAACAACCTGGTTATGTGTATTGGTGAGTTCATTTAAAATTTAGTTGTAGATCTACATTCTTTGACAGCTTCAGAATTTAAGGGTTGGCCCCCTATCAACTCCCCCAACCCCTCACATTGCAAATTTTAATGCTCTGAACAATGTAGGTTTGCGTGTTCAACTGGACAAGCCTACTTGATTCATGAAAAATTTGATGATACCCTAAGTTCTAAGTTCATGCAAAAAAATTCCTACCATGGCCTTAAAACTAGAATATCATGGATTAATAGGTTATTTCACAGGAATTTGGCCCTCTCTCAGGTCTCTGCATCTATGGATTGATAAGAGCAAGAACCCTCTAATCAAGGGACATATATTCTTGTATTTTTGTGGTAGGTATAATTTCACATTTCTCTTCAAACATAATTTAGATTGAGACCTCATGTTTAGAAGTGGGTCATATTTTATAATACCTCAAGGGATCTATTTGGATAAGTAGTGTCCAATCTTTAACCTTGATAATGATGTTCCTTCAAAAATTCCACTACTCAAGCTACCCCACTTTCCCCTTCACTACTAGAAAGACGAGACATGCCAAAATATAGGGAATTCATTAGGGGGGTAGATTGATCACGCTAAGCCACAAAAATATTTTTTTGCTTGTGCAAGGATTTATGTTACATTGAATATAGATAGTGTCTTCCTAAATTAGTCCATCTCAATATATGTAATTGAATGTTCCTACAAGAATTGTATTACCATAAACTACCTTTGAAGTGTAAACTGTATCATGAATATGCCCATTTTTCCAGGAATTTTCCAAAGACAAAGGATCAACAAAAACTAGGCTATACAAATCAAATAATCACAACACATGAAATGCAAAAGAGCTCCAAATTGCCAAAAAGCAATAGTAAAATATCAAGAAATGAATGGATAAGGTCCAACGGCTCCTCCCTCTATGGAAAAACAATCTATAGTTGAGGCCTAGGATATCTCCTAAAATAAAAATAAGGATTTAGGCACTTAAGGAAACAAGTATAAGTGTTGGAATAGCTAGTAAAAGAAAGAGGATTTCATATCAATGAAAACAAGGAGATATCAATGATTTTTCTCCCAATAAGGGTACAATAAGAAGAAATAAAGAATTACCACAATTATAAGACATCCCAACCCTTGAAAGGATTTAATAAGAAGTAGAATAAGAAGAATAAAAGAGTTTTCACTCTACAAAAAGTCCAAGAAATCCACAAGGATCCTTCTATATTGGATCAATGAATGAAATGTCTAAAGTAGAACAATAAAAATATATATTTCAAGGAAGATCAAGAAAGAGAGTGGGATAAAAGGAAAGTATGTTTATTGTATCACATGCCACCACTTCACCCCATGAGTTGGCCACTCACAAATCCAATTCCCCTTATGCAGTTAGAAGAATGGTATATAATCTCTTATATATATATATATATATATATATATAATTTATTTTTATCAGCGAACATATTAGCAATATGCCCATACCTTAATCTGACATGGCACCAACCTATGACAATTCACCACATTGCTCGACTCTTGCACCAAGACCTAGCCACAACTATCCCTCTTGCATATTGTGCATTAATTTTCAGTCCTTGATGCTCGTGCTCCAGATACATGAATTCTGATAGGTCAACATGCACGTATGTTAACAATGGAATGGGTGGTGCACTGAGCCATTTATGAAACTGCTCATCTCCAGGTCTACAGATGGGATCAATTCTGACACCCTCCATCACCTTTTCCAAAAACATTGCAGGGGATGTTAAAAAAGGTGATATTGGGTTTCCTAAAACACTTATTGTTTTTCTAACTTGTCCATAATGACAAATCATGGCCCACATTATTTACCATGCTTCAACTTAGCTCTAACATGGCATGTGACATCACACTAGGGCTCACATATAAGTTTTTACTCTACATGTTCTGACCTACCATGTCGTCCCAATCCCAACATCTTAATGCTCTCCTTGAATGCTCCTTTTTTCACCTTTGGGATGGGACCTCGAGGACACGTCATCCCAGTTTCATTACCACATCAATTCTCCTTTCCTACTCTTCTTTGCACCTCTTGGATGGTACCTCTAGGATACATCATCCTGGTCTTGCCATCCTAGTGATTCCTCCTGGATGCTCCTCTTTGAGCCTCTGGGATGGGCCCATCAAAACACATCCTCTTGGTCCTACCATCTCAAAAATTCCTCCTAACTACTCCCCTTTAACCTTTTGGGAAGGTGCTCCCAGGAGACATCATCTCGATCCCTACGAGGGATTTCCACATGGGATTTTGTGAAGGCCAATTACTCTGAATGACGCCTCTTTAACTTAGTATGGGAGTTAGGCCAAGTTTTCCATGACCCCATGTTCCTACAACCTTGGAATTTACATGCACATATGAAATCATGAATGGAGTAAAACGATTGCATATGAACAAGTTTGGCATAACTCCACTTCAACAAGGCATGAAATCATCAATCCTTGCTTCCAACACAATCACACCTCCATAAACTTCATCCTCATTTCCTTTTAAATTTTTCCCAAGGCATCATGGCCTTCATCCTTCTTTTCAGTTCAATTTAATTCAAGAAGGAGGACATTTAAGGCTTAGCAACTAGTCTTTAATGAATTTCAAAAATAGTTATGATTTCCTACAATATGGAAACCTTGGACATCCTAATAAAGTAACCTCCTCTGCTTTGGATTTTGTGTCCCTTGACTCAACCCATTTTTAATTTTTAAATTTCAATTACATGATGTAATTAAATGGAAAAATCAAGCCAAGTTTAGACCGGGATATTACATTTATCAATAATGAGAAGGAAGACAAAGATAAAGAAATTGGGATTCAATAAACAATAAAAGTTTCCCCACCAAAGGATGAAGGAACACTACGAAATAAAGTTAGCCAAACTTTGATCAAGGTGGTATGAATGCCATCAATAAATGATGAATATAGTCTCCTAGAACTATAGGAGATTAGTTTCCTAGAAGTTTAGGATATTAGGTTGAAACAGATAAAAGGGAAAAGTTAAAAGTTTTATTAGAAAATGAGAATCCCTAATCCTCCTACAAGAGATGGAAAGAGGGGAGTACAAAGTTTTCCAAAAAAATGGAAATTTATGCTAGGGTTATAATGCAAAGGTTGTTTTCTCTCTTGGGCCCCCTAGGGGCTTTTGTACTCTATGGTCCTTTTTGAATTTTCAACTTGTCTCAGATCACAAATATTTGCATTGGATGGTTTGCTTGCTTCACATTCCTATCAAAAATGTATGTAGCATTATTAATGTTTATGTGTTGATTTTTTATCAAGAAAACATTTCTTAGTAGTTATCATTGATTAATATAGGGGAAATATTGTATAATCACTATACTATTTATGGGGAGACTTTAATACAGTCATTCATTAGTAGGAAAAAAATATGGGTTTGACCTATTAGGGGCCCTTGTAATTAGAGGATGGAAATTTTGTAGATATTCAAAAGTTAATATATATTAAAATGGTAAAAGGAAAATACACTTTTCAATAAACAAGTGGGTCCAAGACATACAACTACAAGACTAGATATAATTTTAGTCAATGGTGAATCTATAGAGAAATTCTTCTCATTCCTTATATAATTTGAGCTAGGGAGGTTTGGAGCATCATCTGATAATACTATCCCTTACTATGGATGCAGATTATGGCATGTTATCCTTCCATTTTAATCCATAATGGACACGAAAAGAAGGGATTTAAAGAGGTTATAACAAAGTTATGGGGAGTAAGGGTGGTGGGGTCAACTTTTTGATATATGGGAACAACAAATTAAAGAATCAAAGAAGGACCTTAAACAATGGGTAATAGAAAATCACACAAATAGGGAGCAAGCTATTATAATTCTTCAAACCAAATTAGAAGGAATCCAACAATGAATGGAACAAGAAAACATTTCTTTGGAAGTTCTGCAATAAGAAAATCTAGAGTTTTCTTAATAATAACCCATTGAAGCAAGTAGAGGAAATGTAAATTTTGAAGTCACAGAGCTTATGGCTAAGTGCAAGAGACAAGAATGCAACATTTTTCCATAATTAAGCTAAAATGAGGTAGTGGAAAATTAATAGTAAATCTATTTTAGTAAATGGAGAAAATTTATTTAAGTATTCCAAAATAAAAATTTTATTGTTCAACATTTCAAGAATCTTTATAGTGTTCTGGGAAAAATGTGAAGAGGAGGTGATTAATTTTACGTTAAATCATATCCTGCATAAAATTACCAAGGAATGCAATGAATTTATTCTAATAACAATAAAAAAAAAAGAGGTTTGGAAAACTCTAAAATCCTTTGAAAAGGATGTTGGAACAAATGGGTTATTGGCACATTTTTACCAAAAGTGTTGGGACATCATAAAGGTTGATCTTCGGAGGATGGTTGATTATGCTTTCAAAAATTCTAATATATGATGTGGAACCAAATCATCCCTCTTGTCCTTGGTGCCTAAAGATGTAAACCCTTCCTCATTTGCAAGATTCGTTCTTATTTCTCCTTGTAATATTTCCAACAAGTTAATTTCTAAAATTATAGCTTTAAGAATAAGGCCCTTGGGGAATTGACCTCCAATTACCAAGGAGGGTTTGTTAGAAACAGTGAGACTGTTGATATTATAATTTGGTTGAAGAATAAATTCATTCTATTAAAGGCCAGGGGTAAAAAAGAATGATTATTAAACTATATATGGTGAATTATTTTTATGGGGTGAACCATTGTTTCCTTTTTGAGGTTTTGGTAAAGCTTAGATTTGACGAGTGTGTGATCAAAATAATCACTTCTTGCATTACTTGGCGTTGGATCTCTCCACTAGAGAAAGGGAGGTTGGTTATTTTATTTAAATCCTTTAGATAATTGAAGCAAGGCTTCCCTATATCACCCATCCTCTATATTCTAAAGGTAGGTTGTCTTAGTCATAGACTAGCTTTTGAAAGGAGAATAGAAACACTTCTAAGAATAACATCAGTTTGAGAAATGAAGATTATCAACCACTCATAATTTTTAGATGACACATTTCCCTTAGGAGGTGCATAAACTATCATTTTTTCTAGATTCAAATCAAAATTAGAAAAAAATGTTTTGTAATTAGGAGGATTGGTCAAGAAACAAAAATCTAGCTATACTTGTGGAATGTTGTCAAATTGATACAACGATAGTTGTTATGAAATTTTGGATACCCAATTTATGAAGCATGGAAGGAATTCAAACACCTAGGCATTCCAATTATCTTGAATCCTTATCCTCATCCATCATGGAGTCTAATTATTTCTAATTATAAAAATAATTTTGATCAATGGGCTCCGCAATGGCAAGCCATTTTCTTGAATGTAGTAGGTATAGTGATTCTAGCTAAAAAAAAATCACAATCCTTTCCTCTGTATTAGTTTTAAGCATCCCTTGCTCCTTGGGAATTAATATATAGATGTAGAAGAAAAAAATATAATTTGTATGTCGAGGAAAATCCAATACAAAAAAAAAATCATCTTATTAAATGGGCTATTTTCCATACTCAAAAAATCCATGAGGGGTTGCGTATAAGAAATTTGTATTTCATGAACTTAACCTCTAGGGTCAAACTTCTCTGGAATTTTATATCCTAGCAAGAGGAGTGGTGGAAAAGCATAATCTTGTATAAGTGTTTCTTCGGGGAAAGGAAATTATGCCCGGACTCCTTGAAATGTTCAAGTGGAGGATCTCGAATTTGGAAGCTCATGACAATTACAACCCCTCTAACAAAGGATCATCCTATTTACATTATAGGTAATTTGGAATACATATAAATTTATGGAGTTGTGGTATAATGGAGCATGCCTTGATGGGATAAATAGGGTCCCTTCTCCCCTTATATGAATGGTTATCTAGGTTTGGTAAATATATATTCCTAGTTAGAGGAAGGTTTTTAGAATGGTTGGGATCTTGTTGATGTACTAGAAAATTTGAAATGGGAACTTTCACTTTAGAAGATTTACTATTAGGTTGTGTGCCAAGTCACCTTGAAGAGGAGGATACAAGGGGATAGAAAGTATTCACATATATAGTAGCAGAGGGGAATTTATCTCTTCTCTTCCCCCACATTTTCCCTCCAAAATCAAGGCTCTGGAAAAATATTTGGAACATAAATGGCTTTCCCACGATAAATATATTTCGCTATACATTGGTTCATCAAAAAATCATTACAATGGAAAACTTGAGGAAAAGAGGAATTTTTGGGCCTTCTCATTGTATTGTCTATCAAAACACAATGAATAACATATTCATCACCACTTTATTGAATGTAATTACATTGAAGTATTTTAGGAGTTCTCTTTGCAAGGCCATATAACAATAATGACCTAGGCACATAATTTTCATAATTTCTTGGAATCTTGGGAGAAGATATATGGGGGTAGTTTTCCAAAAAAAATGTCCTCTCAACAAGTATGGATAGCCTTACCTAAATGTTTATGCTAGAAAATATTGTTAGCTGGAAATAGAAGCATATTCCAAGATGAAACAAACAAGCCTCAACCAACAACTTCTATGGCTCTTTCATTTATTATGGAACACTGGAAATCAACAACACACTCTAACCATCTTCTCATTTATTTGATTCTAGGGAAGAAGTTTTGATTTCTCAATTTCATATTCTAGTCCCTAATTTATCCTTAATTTTGATCATATCAACCCCTCATAAACATCATTGGAAACATACTTCTCCCCAAAGGAATTCAAGAAATGGATTTATTTCTAGTTAGGGTATATTTTACATTTTGATGTAGTTGGAAAAATAACCTTGGGGTGGCAAGTGTAGGGGGTTATTCATTGTACTGATGGAAAAGTGGAGCTATCATATGCATGGGGTTTTGGAAATGGATAAAATAATGAGGCACACGATTATGCATTATTCAAAGGTTTAACTCAAGTTTTTTCGTAGAATTTCATCGACTTGGTGTTTATTGGGGACTCTAGCAACTTATACAAAATATACTTGTAGGAACCTCTCATAAATAAATCAAATTGTAGAGAATTCTCAAGAAAACTATATGTTTTATTTCAAAATTTCAATCCCATTATTTGTTCCATATGCTTCGTTAGAACAATAAAGAAACTAACAAAATGGTGAATACATGAACAAAATTTTACATGGGAAAATTATGTATTAATGTCGATGACAAATTATTTCCTATAACTTAATGAAGTGGTTTTGTTAATAAGTATCTATGGGCCCCAATCCGGTAGGCTACAGATGGTGCATTCATGTGAATTTAAGCATGTAGGTCTCAATAATTTGGTGCATTAGGGTATATGGAGTTTCCTTTATATGTTTTCATGATGAAGAGTAAGGAAAGGTGGTATAGGTGGTTTATGGAAGCATAGGATATGAAGTCACCAAGGGTCTATGGATTTTGGGAAAATGGTAGTTTCATGCATATTTATTACTCTAGATCAATTTATTATGGATTATAGTGTGCTTTTAAATAAAGTATTAAGAAGGTATGAATATGGTTGAATGCCCAAAAGTTGAATCAATAATTTTTTTTTTGAAATTTTACCAAATCAAGATGGAAATGCTAGGAACAGAAACTATCCCTCATTTCAACATAACCAATTTGGAATGTTGGAAGTGTTACAATGATGAAATTGGAATCAATAGCTATGGTATATAGTCATTTCCCCCTTGTGACAAGTGGTGTTATGGAAAATTACACATAACCACAAGGATTTATTTCTTCGTAGTCTTATGGCGCTGAAATGACTGCTAGATCGAGGAGTATATGACCAAAATAAATTAAGCAAATAGATCCCAAACCATCTGATCTAAAACAATCATTCTTGCATGTATCTTCCTAGCTATGGTTTGAGCTGAAACCTGTAATCCTCACAAATCAGTGATGGATATTGGGTCCTATGCAAAGATTCCTTGCTCCAACTAGGATATCTTGTCCTCCACAACAAATATAGAACCTAAACACAAGCACCACCAAATAGAGATCCCAAATGGCCTTCCGTAGAGGACCTTCAACATAAATAAACCAACATAAACATGAATAACTAATCATAAATTCATATTTAGGGGAAGGGAAAAATCACTTTTGTTGATCATAAAATGAAATAATACAAAAACAATTATACCATCAACAAGTGATATCCTCTCATAAATCTTGTAGCATGGTCTCCTCCCAATACAACTGAGCTCCTTTTATATAATATGTAACCTCTCTCTCCCCCCCTTTCCTCCTAGTGAGATTATATGGGTTCATTCTATTCTTTAGGATAATGTATCTAGACACTAAGGGGCTTGATAATTTTGGAAACCTATACAATAATGGACCCCTAGCCAACTCATACACAAGTGGGTCAAGTTGATCTCCTTGCGATTGACAAACTATATAAACCATTTTCACAATTATGAGATTTTTCTCAATTGTCTCAATTATGAAATAATTATTATCTCATAATTATGAAAATTTGACAAAATAACTATGAGAAATAACTAAATCATGTAATTCCACCATTTTAAGATGGAATAAATCTCACATAAGTAAAATAAAAGGTGAAAAAAGATGCATTCTAGCCAACAACTGAGATAACTTGAACTTGAGTTTGTCTCACTATAATGGAGTGGAAAATAGGATTTAAACAATTAGCATGGAGATATATGAGGAAATTTGTCTTTCATTTCAATGAAATGATAGAGTAGATAGATATATAGCTTTAAATCTAGTGTTGGTAATCTTTAAAATTGAGAAGCCACTTTTCCTTTGGATGTTCAAATTATGATCTTAAGTTGTCTCTAGTAAAATCAGGAACTTGTGGATCTTGAGCAATAGCTATTCAAAATGAATCGTATAATTTGAATTATTGTCATTTTATCTTCATCATTATATCTTGTATCTTAAAGGACCTCATTGTTAAATTTTTCCACTAACTAGGTCTGATTTAAATTCCTAACAATTATTTTATGCCTAAAAAAATTATTTACCCAATAATAATAATAAATTATTATTTTCTTTCCCGAAGAAACATTGAATAAAGATGAACTAGTATTTTGAATTAAATAGTTCGCAGCGAAAACTTAAATAGAAAATCAAATACAAACAAACAAAAAAAATTCACCCTCCAAATTCTCCTTCACTTTTTTACTACTTAGGAAAATTAAGGGCTCCCATAATAGGGAAAATGATTCTCAAAGAATACACAAAAAATATAGCACCATAGAACCTAGAAATTTCTTTGTCTTAGAAATTTTGCAGATTAAACCCCCCCCCCCCTTTCATTGGGAATTTTGGACCCCTATAAACATGAATCCTCCAACCTATAAATTGGTTTCCTTTCCCCTATCCATACGAACCCCTTTGCTCCAAAAGAAATTCACCCTTTACATAGGACATATGGCTCTACTATGCAATCATCTAGCCGGAATCTCCACCTCCTGTCTCTAATATCTCAGCCCCTTAAAACATTCCACAAGGGAATTTTGTCATTGTGCACCTTTCTTTCCATTCATTCTTGAGTCTCTCACTCTTAAGAAATATCATATCTCAATGAAATCAACCTGTCATTCACCTTTCCTTTAGCCTTAGTTTATAATTCCTCATTCCACTAGATCCCTAACCCAATATTTCCTAAGTGATCGATGGTTAGGATTAAATCCTAACCCACTTAGATCAAATGTAGATATTGGACCTAACTTGCTAAAGTAAATTAATCTACTTTTAATTACAAGACCTTATCTCAATATCCAACATTAATTAATAAACTAATAAATTTCCTTTTCCCTAAAATAGGCACGGAAAATATATCATAAAAATCACTTACTTAACAAGAGAAAGTACCTAAATATGATTTTGGAGATATTGTACATGCTTGGCGCCTAGCCTATTCAGAAGCACATGTATGAGTTGTCATGATCAACATTCCCTCCTAGCGAGGAATGTATTTTACACGACCCCCATCTTATCTCTATAGAATACAAAATTCCCTTTCATAAGGGGCTTGGTGAGCATACCGACAAAATACTCATCTATTGAGATATATTGAACCTTCACAACACACTTGTAGACCCTATCTCTAATGAAGTGGTATATATTCTCTATATGCTTGGACCTATCATGAAACATTGAATTCTCCAAGATTTTGATGCAACTCTAATTATCATAGTGAATCATAGTGGGATCCAACTCAAGACCAAATAAACCTATGAACACCCTGCAAAGCCAATGGCCTCATAAATTTCCAAACTTGTTTCAATGTACTCATCCTCCATTAAATTGAGTGACATGAAATATTTCTTTCTACTAAACCATTACATCAAGGTTGACCCCAAGTTGAAGCAACATTTTGAGGTGCTCTTCCTATCCACTGAACTCCCATACAATGAAAGTATATGTATCCTTGCAACTACACTCCACCACTCCTAACATATCTTAGCCCATAATTCATTGTAGCTTCCATGTTTCGAAGGACATGCTTTAGTACTACCCAATGAACCATTGGCTCTATGATAAATTGTCTCATGGTATTCAAAACAAAGAATATATCTTTCCTAACATTGAATAGATACATCAAAAGATAATTAAATCACCTATATAATTTGGGATCCACCAACTTTTACTTTGAACCATTTAGATTCCTTGGATTGGTGATCATAGATGTAGACGTTGGACTATAGTCCAGCATTTTGAATCTCACTAGTGCATCAACTACATATTTTCTCTATCCCAAGAAAATAACACATGTCTACCACCACACCTCTAATCCTAAAAATGTAGTTCATATTGTCGTTTTCCTTCACCTTATACTCTATAGAGATATCTAATTTACACATCTCCATGAGATTTCTAACCCTATGAGAAATCGATCACCAACATATAGAACTCAGATCATTGGATCATCTCCAATAATTGTGTCATTCAAGTTGGGATCACATCACTCTTGTTGAAGCCCATACCTAGTAGATACCCATGAAGCATTTAGTACCATGCTCTTGGTGCCTGCTTGAATGCATATAGTTCCTTCTTCAACCTGCATACTTGGGACTCTTCCCCATGCACCCAAAAACCTTGAGGCTACTCAATGTAGATCTCCTTCTCAATTAACCCATTGAGGACAATTTCATTCACATCTATCTAATGTATCCTCAAACTGCATTTATAAATAAATAGATATAATAGTTCTCATATAATTATACATGGATAATGGTGTAAATTTATCCTCATAGTTCACTCCCTCCTTCTAGGAGAACCCTCTAACCATGAACCTAGCCTTATGCTTTTCAATATTTTCATTTGCAACATTCTTGATCTTATATATCCATTTAGAGCTAACAATTGGTTTCCCTTTTGGTCTCCACACAATATCCCACACTTCATTATTCATGATGGAAGCATTCTCTTCTACCATGGCATCCCTCCAAAACTATTGAACTATTGCCATAATTTTTACACTCAGAATTAATGATGTCATTCATGAGCACATATAAATGGGAAACTATTTCAATGGTATAATCTTCTTGAAAGTACTCATAGGAGCCTCCACATACTCATGATAATATCTTAATGTCTTCTCAAGTCATCTCAGCCTCCTCTTAATATAATGGGAAGGACCCTCGAATTGCTCTTTATCTAAATATTGAGTCCCAGATGTTGGTGCTACTGTTCTCTCTTAAATCTTCAGAGCCACTCCCTCCCTACCATTTGCCACTACTAGAAGGGGTTCATGTGACTTCCTAAAGGTTTGGATCTCATCAAATCTAACATCCATACTCATCACTTTCTTTCCCTTTGATGGAATGTACACCTCCTATGCCTTTTAAGTTGCATTGCAACCCAAAAATATGCCCTTTTCTATTGAGGCCTCTAGTTTCATCCTTTTGTTTACATCTACATGGATATAAAGATATGAAAATGCCCAAAATCTGGTTTCACCCCTATGAATTCCTCCTCAGGTATCTTATACCCAAAGACCTTATGAGGAATCCTTTATGAATGTATGTTCTCATGTTGCAATCCTCTACCCAAAGAAGCATGGGCATATCCTAATCATGGATAATTTCATTTGTAGCTCCAATGATCACCTTATATTCCCCTGTGTAACCCCATTCTATTGTGGGTTGCAAGGGACTATTAGCTCCTTCTTGATCCCTTTCTTATTACAGGGAATATCGAAGCCATTAGATGTATACTCACCCCCATTATTTGGCCTAAAAAATCTAACTTCCTCCTTGTTTAGTACTCCATGAGATATTTTGACTCCCAAAATTAAATAAAAACATCATCCTTAGTATTCATGAACTAGACCCACATCCTCTTATAGAATTCATCAATGAATTTTACATAATAACTATAGCCACTGAAAGAAAAAATTGATATGCGAGCACACACATATAAATGTACGAAATCCAATATGCCTTTGGACTTATTATCGTTACTATGAAAGGTTGACTTGGCATAATTTCCAAGTGCACGACCCTTTCATGCATGATTTTGGGCTACAAAAGTTTTTGGAAGAATAGTGACAATATCCTTTGATATAGGCAAGGATCTATGGTTCAAGTGACCTATCCTCCTATACCATAACTCACACAAACTATCATTGTCATGAACTACGGCAGATATAGGTTAACTCTTCAACATGTACAAGTTCCCCTCTATGGTCGTAACTACTTTTCCTTTGCTTGAACTATAATTTCCTAGGTTACATGTACTCTTCCATCTTAGAAGTAATCCCCATACCCATTTTCCTCCATATCTAATATTGCTAGAAGGTTCTTGGTCAACCTTGGAAGATATAATACATTTGTCACCTCCAACAATTCTCCTGAATTGAGCTGAAAATTAATATTTCAAACTCCCTCTATTGTACACTTTACATTGAAGGTATAATTCACAATTATGACATGATAAAATAATTATAATATATTAATGAAAGTAGACTATGTAACAAATTCTACGTATGATCAAACATGAGGAAAATGAGAGAATTTATGAATGGAGATTAGATAGAATCAACTAAGATATTTATGGAGATATTGTGGAGATGGTTGAACCAATCAACTAGATTGGAAATCTTGTTATGAGCATCTTAATGCTAAATTATGAGGCCTCATGTGTTGTGTTCATGTAAGTGAGGGTGTGAGGTATCATTATTGTAATTATTACAATGTGATATATAGAGTATATTTGTGTTATGTACAAATATCTATGTGTAAATATTTTTTTTGGTTTCTCATATACCAATATTTTTGTATTATTGATGCTTGGAAATGACCAAGACAACATTTGGGAAATCACTCGGTCAAGGTTCCAATTACACCCTTATCCATTTGGGATGGTGATTCTAACTGTTATGTCAGCCTATTTTCCTGTTAGAGACTTCGCTCCAAAAGTTGGAGACTTCCTCAAAGAGTTTTCTAATGACTTAGTTCCTAAGGGACATCATGAAATAATTGTTCTAAACTAAATACTAAAATTATATCTATTTGAAAGAAAATATTACCAAAATATTATTTCTATACTATCTGGTAGGATTTTATTATTGCTATTATTATTATTATATTATTATTATTATTATTAGTTCATGCATTCATAGAGATTAGCAATAAGTATGACTTCTAGATCTTTATATTGACAACCTAAATAAGCTCTTTTGATAATGAAATTGAATTTCATTAAATAGTTAATTTAATAAACTACATACACAACATTCATACATGTATTCTTCACTTAATCATTTCGATAATTCAATGAAATAATCAACCAACAATGACTAATCAATTTACACAAAATATAAATAAAATTAAGAAAAGTAATATTTTGATTTTAATTGAAAATAAAGAATAAAACTATAGAAATAGTACCATATTTATTAAAAACATAGAAAAATTGAAATATTTTTGTATTATTCTAAAATAAGTCTTACAACAATGTACATAGTCTATTTATATCAAAAAATTAGAACCCTTAAAACTTTATATGGGGATTCCCTAAATAGGCCTCTCAACTTCAAGAATGCATTCTCATTGTGTTACAATAGAAATAAAAAAAAATAAAAGTAAAAGATAATTTGTTGTGATCTCCATCAAGGTTGATGAATCCCTTTCTGGGAATAGTTGACCTCTTCACGGTAATGTTTTCCCTCGTTACCTCGACATATGATGCTCTTAGGATCCTTGATGTTGATTGTCTGGTTGGGCCTTCTAGGAGATCAACTACAATCGACATCATTTCCCCTCTTTTCTTTGAAATTTTTTATCTATTATTTCATCAAGGATTTTATCAATTATGTCTTGTTGATTTTACACCATGCTTAACTGTTCAAAAAATTTAACTTATGCATTTAAGAACTAATTATTTTCTTGCTCAACTTCTTTTTTGAATAGCACAATATATATTATATTGTCACTTAGGATTTTGATTTTTATCTGAAACTCATCGATATGGGAATCCTTTCTCTTATCAGATATTATAAAATCCTACTACATTTTGGCTACATGTCTCTTCATTTGTTATTGTTGTTGTTGTTCTCTTTTTGGTTCTAGAAGTATTTTAGCCTTTCTTGTTCTTGTATAATTCCTCTTTGATACTTAATTTCCATTCTAAGTTAACATTTTTTTCATTCCTTTGCTTGAGCATGTCCATCAAAATATTTATAGGCCATAAATTGGCTATAGTGAAAGCCCCCATTGTACCTTCCAACTCCCAAGCTAGTTGTTCATAACTATGTTTTTAACCATCGCGAACAATGGTTTGTGGGGTAGGAAGTTCCGATAATTAGTATCCTTTCCTTTTCTATTTTTTTCTACTTAAAAAATTATCTCTTTCTAGGGACGAAGAAATAGTTAGTATGGGGTAATTCCTCAAATTTAATTGGAGATAGTGATGAAATAGAATTGTATCCTAAGGAACATTACCTGGAACTACAATAATTTTTCTTTTGGATAAAACTCCTGAGCGAAAAATCTTAGATGTTTTTAACCCTCTAGGAGTGTTGGTGCTAGGATAATTGATCTATAATGTTTATTTTTGTTGAAGATGCACCTCCCTTTCTTTTTCTTCTTGCATGTTTTCAAAATAAGGTCATTATTCTTATATCCTTACTTTCTCAGCTATTGAAATAGCTTTGTTATCAATTCTCTTCTTAAATACTTCTTCTATTAAGGCTTCTATAGCCTACTCAATAATGACTTGAAGTTCCATTTAGCTTCCATATGATAAGAAGAAACACGTTTTGAAGTTGCATGAGTATTTATTTTCTTAGGGTCTTATTGATTGATTAGGGCAGCAAATGAACTCCCATCATTAGGTAGGACTTTATCTACCCCTTGGTTTACAATATTATTGGAATACATATTCTCCTAGTCATTTAAAAGCTCAGAAACTTGGTCAATGACTCTTTAGGAAGCTATTTGATTGTTTGTTGGAATAATCAATATGTATATTTCATTTTAAATATATTATTGAAGGTATATTCTTCATCTACATGTCTTCTAAATGATAGATATATACAATGCTTAGATAAAATATTCAAAGGACCATAAGCCTTAAACTCAATAAAGCTAACTTGAGGAAATTGAGGGTTGTGGCTTCTTTTCTGCCATGAATGAAATTAGCAATAACATAGGGGTTACCCTATAAAGGCAAATATGGCCAAATATTGTTGCATGCTTTAGATAAACCTTTAGTAATTCCTTACTCCATTATTTGATAAGCTACTTCCTTACAAACTAGCCTATATAGGATATATAAGGGAAGGGATGAGGAGGGAATTGACACCCATAAACCTGGATATAGGAGAATGTCTCTTTAACATACCAATCTCTAACTTCCCTAGTACTCTTCTTTTATTCTTGAAAAAACCTATGTGGCAAGGCATTAAAGAAATTCTAATATAGTGGGGCCATCACAAATTGACATATTTGATAATAGAGAAAATTCATATCATTGTCTTCCTACAACATTGAATGATAATTTTGAAAGGGTTCCTAAGTCTCCTTGGTTCAACACAAACCCATTTTGGGAAAAGGGGTAGAAAACAAAATTGTACCCAAAATATAAGCATACATATAGAAAGGATGCATTTCTTTATCTGACCTATGTTCAAAACTAGCTCAGTACTGAAATGGGGGGATGTGAATCAATAGTGATAGCCTTTATGTCAATTTTCAATATTTTTATTGCAATATCAAATAGCCAAGAAAATTCACAACATTATCTTAACCAAATATGAAGGAAAAAATAAACTCAAAGAATAATAACCATTAAAAGAATTGACACAAATAAGCACACATGAAGACATAAGTATTTCTGGTAGAAACCCTTTTGGGAGAAAACCACTGTAATGTTGTTCTGTGGATCAATTCTTCTATTAATGTATTGAACAAGATTTTACATGGATTAGATTAAAACCACAAGATAAAATACTTGGTTTCCTTCATAGTATGCTGACATCTATCAGTTAGGAAATTTTTTTCTTTCATGAATCTACGAACTACCATATGTTGAAGGCCACCACGATCAATGATCCTCTCCCAACTCCCATTGAAATATACAACTCCTATTTTATGGAGAAAATTGTTCCTTCTACTAAATATGTCGAATCATAGACTATTCCAAAGCCTCCATGCCTACACTTCATCCATGCAAACCATGCTTCATATATTTTCAATTTGGTTTCTCAATCTACTCAAGATGAGCAACCTAATAGCATCATCATTCTGCACATAAAATCTAAATCAAAATCGAACCTAGAGGAGGGAAACTATTCTCTTATTCTCACGCGAATATATGCACTCTAAAACATCATAATCTGCCAATACTTTACCACTTGCAACACATAAAATTTCAATTTCCTTCTCAATTCTATCTTTGATTTTTTCATACAATACTATGATAAAACACTGCTAAACTATGTGAGAAACTATTGCAATCTCTACTCACTCTCAATGCCCTTACAATGGCATGCTATCAAACTCTCAAGACAACCAACCAAATAGACTCAAAGCCTTCCTCTGTTTATCATTTTTTGGAGTGATTAAGTCAATAATTGCAAATGAGTGATGGATCTCTATTCATATGCTTGATTTGATCCAAGTCATCTTCTTGACTTGATCAATCGACTAAATTCACTAAATGATAGAGATTCTTCACCTAAACCATTTTCTAGAAGTTAGTTAACCTTTTTCAACCTTTACATGGAAAAATTTGAACAAAAGCATTAGGAAAACAAGTAAAATAGTTGAGTGTGTGAGGAATCAAACAGTTCGAGGACATATACATGGTTTTCCTTCATAATGCTTATGTATGTACTCGACTTTCCTTCATGATAGTAGTGTATACCCTCTAAAATCCAAGTTTCTAACTCTTTTTGGCCACCATTTGGAACACAATTTCAGGAGGCTGTGAGGGACACCATTGCAATCCTCCAACACCTATACAACCTACTAAATAATCCTCCAATTCTTGTAGATCCTCTCCATACACTATGTATCATATCATAAACTTGAAGAACTAATCTGGGACATGGATACCTAATCAGTAAAGCTCCTCAACTCTAATTCTTGTAGCAGCAACCAACACCTTCTTGATCAATCAACATAATCAATAAGATCATCACATGTCCAATACAACTCCTCCTCTACAATATTGATCATCATGGAAAGGCCTCCAAACTAGTGTAACACACCACCATCCAACTCCATGCAACAATCATGCTCATGAGGAACGAGACATCGTTTTCTCACACTCTGTATGCAACACCTGCAAATCACATATTCATCTCCATGCTATTACACATGCCAAAACCAATGCAACACATCAACCATGTACAAGCCCCCTGTAACCAAACATACATGTTCTAACCAACTCTCCTGTAACCCATGCTACCAGGTTGATGTCAATGCCAACCAAAAACACAAACTACAACACAAACCATTGCCAATAACCTATATCTTTTTGAAGGTCTCAATTTTCATATAGAGGTTGTTTAATAAAATTGTGACCACTAAGTTCTCAGTGCATTATAGGAACCCATTCCAATATGATGTGGGTAGGGTCCTTTTCCCAAAACAACCTAGACATCATAATAGTGACATATGTAGATCCTTGTTTGCAAGGGGATACAACATATAATTTGGAGGTTTCTTCCTTGAATTTTATTTCATTTTCTCTCCATTCTCTTATTAATTGGTGCAAAGATAATATAATAATAATAATAATAATAGTAATAGTAATAACAATCATCAAAATAATCATCATCATCATTATCGTCATCACCATCGCAATCATTATTATTATTATTTATATTATTTTGATATATTATATTCACAACATTACCTTCCTCTTCAAAAAACATTTGTCCTCAAAGCTTATTGTTGACAAGACATATCATTTGTTTCTTGCCTTTTAATATGTTCACATCTTACATAATTCTTCAATTTGTCATCCTAGATGATACCGGATGATGGGATCCTCTGAGTGATAAACAAAATTATCGAACTAAGAAGGGACTAGACCATCCTAAATCAATCTTTTATGGAATCTTGTGGTTACTAGATACTTCAGATGGATTTTTATTATAAGACTGAATTGTTTTGACATCAGTAATCTTCAAAACATAAGTTTTTTTTCCCCTTTTTGTATGATGCTAACACATTGACTAATTAAGGTATCTTCTTTTATGATTAGGATGTCAATAAGGGTTTCCTGTGACCTAATTTGCCCTCATTATGCTTTTGGAAATTTCTTGATTTAATTTAAGTACTGTTATTGCTGAGTTGATTGTGGTATTTCCTCCTATATTTTCTATCATTTGTAGTACAACATCTGAGTATGTATTCACTTCAATTGGATTTGGATTTTTCTAAACTATGAGATTAACTGGATCCATGTTTGTTCTATTTTTTTCAACTTGGATTGTTGAATATAACATATAAAAATAGTAAAAGAATATAAATAATAATAATAATCACAATTAATTCAATAATAATTAGTTATTGAAGAGAGAAGTTCCCAAAGACATAAATATTCATGAAGGGGCACCTTTCATAGTGTATAACAAGGGCACTCATTTGTAACCAAACATATCATCTCATATCTATATAAATGTATTACTTGTCATATAATGGATACTTTTATATTTCAAATATTCATAATATTTCCATTACATATACAAACCATGTTCATTACATTGTTATCAAAGCTATTCGACCCTATGGCTTCTCAACCGCTACAAAGAGCTAACCCGATCCAAATTTTTTCCACTAACCCTTCAAGTACATTTTCATTTGATTGAGGCTTGTAGCCACATGAAACTTGTTTGGAGGTTCTCCATTTTGGTAGTCAATCCTCTCTCTCTCTTTCTCTCCTCTCTCTATATATATATATATTATATATATATTATATATATATATTGGCTTGTAGCTACCACGACTATTAGTTTCCAATTCTCGTTCTAGCTTGCGATGTCATGAGTCCCTACCCACCTCCACGCAGTGGCTACCACTACCACACTACCACCACTATGTGTTATTTCCCTTACTAACATTTGTACATAGTTTTGTCCCCCACCACTGTTAGCACCACCAAACCTTGTTTTGTCACCACCACCACGCCATTTATTTGAGATCGATACATTAGGAGAAGGAAATTGTTTAATATCAATTGCAAAATCTGTTAATTTGTGGTATCCAAACTAAACTTGTGGTATCCATTAAATATGTGAGTCATGCAATATACACTTTTAGTTAACCAAGCTAACGAGAAGGAAATTCTTCACAATTCCATGCATGTTTTAGCCACCAATATTAATTACATCAACTAAATTAGAGACAATTGATATTATTTTTGAGGTAATGAATTTTATTTTTGAAATATTATGTTGCAAGCAATCCGAACTTTGACAAATTAAATATAGTCAACTTTTTAATTAATCACATCGCTACAATGGGAATATAATGTGAAAAATAATAATTGGGATTATACATATTAAAAATTGGCTTATTCAAGTTTCTAAGAAAATGAAAAGTTACAAAAGAAGTTTCAAGTAAGAGTTAAAGCGTCAATATCCAAAGTGGATATAAAAGAAAAGAAAGAAGGAGAAAATTTTATGGTATCATATATAAGTTTCCAATACATTTAATTATCAAGGAAAATTACAAATGCGTATTCAAAGTTTTAATAAAGAATTGAAAGAAGCAAACAATTCTTTTTAAATTTGTGAATACAATCACCAAATACAAATAAATAACTTGAAAATTAATGAAAGAACTATGGATTCTATACATAATAATATGTTTTGGACCATATGTCCATTTTCTAAAATATAATTTGAGTATTTGTCGATTTTTAAAAGTCACACAACATTTTGTCAAACATGTCAAAAATGGTTTACTATGGTAGAATATTAATATCATACATAGAAAATAAAATAAAATATTAAAGTAATAACTCACAAAACTACAACAAGAAAACAAGGCATCGAATTTTTTTTTATAAATATCTTGAAGATGTGTTTTACAAAGAATCAAAAAAAAATAACATAAACTTTTTGTGTCTAAGGGACAATAAAAAATTACTTGCAAATATCAAGAATTTCAAAGCTACAAAGAAAAATAAGAAGAGAAGGAATGTCCCAAGAAAAAATTCAACGAGAATCTATCGGAGAAGGAAGAAGAAATTTGGCACTTAAAAAACCTTAATCAAAAGTTATTAAAATAAATCAGAGATTGAAAAGAGGAGAAGCTTGAGTGTCAAAATGAAGTTGAATCAGAAGCTAAATATATTTCACATTTAAAAAATCATAATCAAAATTTTCTTACTCAAATTAAGAAACTTAAAGATGATAAGAAATCATTGAAGAAAAAATTTGAAAAACTTGTTCCTAAAGAAGCATCAAAATATTAAAAAATAGCAGTTCAAGTTGAAGAAAAGGGAAGAAACATAGATACCATTGATTTCACAGTTTAGATAAATCCAAATCCAACTGAAGTGAATACATACTTAGATGTTATGGTGCAAAAAACAAAATATCCAAGAGGAAATCTAGTGATCAATATAGCAACATCAATACTTGAAGTAAATTAAGAAATTTCCAAAAGCATGACGAGGGAAAATCAGGTTACAAGAAATCCTTATCGACATCCTCATCATAAAAGTAGAGACATTAATTAGTCAACGTATTAACATCATACAAAAATGTAACAATATAATTATGTCTCAGATAATATTGATGTCAACACAAATCAATATTATGATACAAATTCATCCAAAGTATCCAATAACTGCAGATCCCACATACGATTGATTTGCTATGGTATAATCCCTTTTGAGTTCGAAAATTTGTTTATCACTCAAAGCATCCTACCATCTTATATCATTGAATATGAAAACTTGAAGAATTATGAAATATGTGAATGGATTACAAGTCAAAGAAACAAATGACACACCTTGTCAACAATAAGCTTTGAGGAAAAATATTTTTTTAAGCGAAAGGAAGTGTTATGAATATAATATATAAAAATTATATAACAAATAATAATCATGATTAATTAAATGATAATGGGTTATTTAATAGACATGTCCCCAATGACATGATTATTCGTGTCGAGGCACTTTTCATGTATATAAGAAGGGCCCTCATTTGTAACCAAACACATCATCTCATATCTCTTATACAATCAATATTTTTATATAAATATACTACTTTTTCTATTGATGCTTTATATTTTAGGAATTCTAAATATTTTTGCTATGTATACAAACCCTGTTTACTACAGACATATCATACTAGGCACATTCACTTTCAAGAAATTTCTTGAGGAAAGAAACATTATAAGTAAGTTGGGGGTTATGAAGTTTATACATATTGTGTTGGGTTGTGTTATATTTTTCCCACGACTAACCCATGTAGTTAACCGCGAGGTTAGAGGGGGGGTATAGCTCCCCCTTCATTGCACTGATTACATAGCGGGGGGGGTCATAGGGGGGTTTGAGGGTGGTGGGTAGCCCCCCTTTACAGGGTCTGGGGCAGCGGCCTAGGAGAATTATTTTTTGGACCCTATATTAGGTTGGGGAGACCTACCTATGGTTTTTAGTCCATGGTTTTGGATGTGATGATTTTTGGCCCATCGTATTGGATGCTTCGGCATGTATAAATATGTATTGTAACATTGAAAGGAATATAATGAAAAATCAAGCTGGTAGTCCCAGTTTTGGGATCCAGGGGAAAATATCTGTGTATATGTGTTTTATGTGTTATGATCTCACATTGTTTATTTTCTGTGTTTTAGAATTCGTATGCAGGTAATTTCTTTATGGGGTTAAAGCCTAAATTTGGTATCAGAGTTGTTTTTGGCTTCAAGGGGACGCCTTTGTTGCTGAGGGGTTCACTCGGGCCCGTGGTAGACCCTGTCCATTGGGATATCTATGAGATCAATTCTGGTGGTGAAAGAAGATGGCGAGCAATGGAAAGATAGAAATCGAGAAGTTTTATGGTCAGAGTTTTGAGTTGTGGAAACTCAAGATGGAGGATCTGCTGGTGGATAAATATTAGTGGATTGCGGTAGATCCAAGTACTAAACCAACGGGAGTGTCTAATGAAGAATGGGAGAAATTGGATTGGAAGGCAAAGAGGACAATACGATTGTGTGTCTCAGATTCAGTATTGTTGAATGTATCAAGGGAAGCTACGGTGAAGGCTTTGTGGGACAAGTTAAGGACTTTGTACCAATCTAAGTCTCTGGTGAATAAATTGTTCCTACCGAAAAAGTTGTATAACCCGAGGATGAAAGATGGAGAATCACTGATAGAGCATCTAAATGCATTTAATACTATGGTGAGTCAGTTATTATCTGTTGATAATAAAATTTTAAATAAAGATAAGTGCATCAATTTGTTGTGTTCTCTATTAGATTTGTGGGATAGTCTGGTTATTGCAATAGGTAGGAATGCAACTACCTTGTAGTTTGATGAAATAGTCTCATCCTTACTGACGGAGGAGATGAGACAGGAAAATATGGAGAGACGGAATGGTGATTCCTTTTCTGTATGAGGAAGGTCCCAGAACAAAAAGAAAAATAAGTCATCGAGTGGGAGATCTAAATCTCTAGGAAAACCTATACAAGTGGTGTGTTGGAAATGCGGAAAGGAAGGGCACTACAAAAGGGTCTGTAAATCTAAATCTCCTAACAAAGGAAAGGGATCTGATGATGCTTCTTCTGCGAAAGCAAAAGCCACCTCAGATGAAGGTGGGGATGTGTACTTTCTTCTTCAAGTACACATGTAGAATTTAAGGCTCTAGTGGAAAACCAGACAAAGAAGAAGATAAAGGTGCTGAGGACAAATAATGTTGGAGAGTTTTGCAGTAAGGAATTTGAAGAATTCTGCAAGAAGTGTGGTATAGCATGGTAGAAGACTACTCCATATACACCTCAGCAAAATGGAGTTGCAGAATGAATGAACAAGATGTTGCTGGAAAGGGCAAGAAGCATGCTCAGTGGTGTCGGGTTAGGATAGGAATTCTGGGCAGAGGCAGTGGAGACAGCTTGTTACCTGGTCAACAGATAACCTTCATCAGTGTTGGAGGATAAGACTCCACAAGAGGTATGGACTAGTAAGAAACCCTCTCTTTCACATCTGAGGGTATTTGGATGCGATGCATATGTACATGTTCCAAAGGAGAAACGAACCAAGTTGGATAGTAAATCTGAAAAGTGCATCTTTACTGGGTATAAGGATGGTTTAAAGGGTTATAAGATTTGGAACCCAACAACAAGGAAGGTTGCATGTATAGCCGAGATGTGGTGTTCAGAGAGGTGAAATATTTTATTAAACATGAAGTCCAACTAAAGGAACCTGAGAAAATAGAGTTTGAGCTAAAGGAGGAAGAATTAGACTCTACAACAGAGGAGGAATCAAAAGATGAAGAGCCACAAACTCTGGGTGTAAGAAGATCAGTTCAAGAAAGAAGGCAACCATAAAGGTATAGTCCATCTGCTTTCTATTCAAATTTTTCTTTATCTATTACTGATGATGATCCCAGAACAGTGAAGGAAGTAGTAGATTCAGAGGATGGAAAACTCTGGAAAGAGGCCAAGGTTGATGAAATGGTATCTTTGCACAAGAATGAGGCTTGGGATATGGTGGAGTTGTTGGCTGGAAGGAAACCCATTGTTAGCAAATGGGTGTTCAGGAAGAAGACAAATGCAGAAGGAAAGGTGGAGAAATACAAATCTCGGTTAGTAGAAAAAGGTTATTCCGACGTGTCGGGAATTGATTTTGGTGATATTTTTTCTCCTGTTGCCAAGGTAACTTCTATTAGATTACCTTTATCTATTGCTGCTACTTTTGATTTTGAGTTAGAACAGATGGATGTGAAGACAACATTTCTTCATGGGGATCTGGAAGAGGATATCTACATGAAGCAACTTGAAGGCTTTGCGGTGAAGGGTAAAAAAGAATTGGTATGAAAGTTAAAGAAGTCTCTGTATGGGTTAAAACAGTCACCATGGATGTGGTATCAGAAATTTGATACATTTATACGAGGACTTGGCTTCACCAGAAGCAAAGAAGATCATTGTGTGTATTTTAAATTAATTAGTGTTCGTGTTATTTATCTGGTCTTGTATGTGCATGATATGTTTCTGGTTGGAAATGACAAAGAAAGTATACAGGATTTGAAGACCCAATTGTCCTCCAAATTCAACATAAAATATCTTGGTGCTACAAACTATATTTTGGGCATGGAAATTAAAAGAGATCAAGAAAAGAGGAATCTCTGGTTAAACTGGAGGAAGTATGTCGAGACAATACTTCACAGGTTTAATATGCAGGATAGTAAACTGGTGAAGTTTCCTATGTTGGCATTATGTTTCTAGTATGGTTATAGGTTACAGATGTTGTACTTGATGGAAACACCCATGGCAAGGGCTCTCAATTTGATGAAAATTAAGAAGTATGCAGGAGAACAGTTCAAAATATGCGTACCTGCAGGTACGCTATGCAGGGACCGCGTCCAGACATGCAGGTTACCCATTCATGAGGTGCGTACCCCTAGTGCACACACTTCAAGGCAGTAAAGCGCACACTCGTGGGGTTCCTTATGTTTAACCCTTGGTATTTAGCCGACGGTATTGTGTTATCATGGTTCTGGCCCGTGGTATTGTTTTATTTTATTATTATTATTGAGCCCCATGATCCTTGATTTGAGGAAGAGCTTGCCTATATAAAGCAAAGGAGATCATTTGGCTTAGAATGCTTTTGGGTTGAATATCTTAAGATATTATCTATTGGGTTATTGTTTCAAAAGGCTTGATCTATATGAAAGTGAAAGTGGAAAGCGAATCTGTAAAGGGTGATCTCTCGAGCGCTTGATCAGATCTGGGCATCCGTCTAACTGTAGCACATCTGTGATCTGCAAATTCAGCCCTAATCTGAGGTACGCAGGTGTTTAACGGTGCCTCTGTGTGGGTACGCACAGCAGAAGAAGGCGAGTTGCGCAGGTACGCAGAGCAGACGAAGGGCGACTGCGTGGGTACGCAGAGCAGAAACAGGAGAACTGCGTGGGTACGCCGAGCAGTAGTGGTTCAAGTGCGTGCCTACTGTAACAGTACGCGGCGCGATAGTTCTTTTGGGTGCGTGCCTACTGTGGCAGTACGCAGCGCGATATTGCATTTGGGTGCGTACTTTACGCAGCGCGACCGAAGAAGCAGTGCGTGGGCACGCAGTGCAGCAGAAGGAGATCTGCGGGTATACGTAGAGAAGCAGAGGGTGAAGTGCATACCAGCGCAGGCCAAAGAAAGGAAAATTGCGTATCTGTTTCAGAACTATCTGTTGACTGAATTTTTCTGTTGATAAGGTGTTCTGGGTTCAGTTATGTTATATTGATCTGGTTACTACAGCTGACTGTAATTTATATGTACTTGATGATCATTTCATGTATATGGACCCAGTTTGAAAATTTATGAAAAGTG